>CM031581.1:7467261-7527482 GCA_018467065.1 Ephestia elutella | reverse complement strand
TAAAATAGATTTTTTTATCATTTTTTCAATGATGGAACCAAATGCAAAGAATCTTATAGCTAAATAGTTGGTCGGCCACAGAAAAAAAAAATATGCTGGAAGCTAAAGCCGATAATTTTTTTTTTCAAGTTTAGAGTTTTGTTTATGCTTCCGTATAATTCACTCATCATTTCTTTAGCTAATTCATGTTTTTATTTTTACTTTCCTTGTATTCGTAATGAAAGTAATGAAAAGCACAGTGTTTACCTCGGGTGAAAGACTTTTTCAAGTCCCTCGAACTATTGGCCAAACCCCGTCTCTTCACCCACTCGTTAACAATGTACTATTGTAGTTGAATTAGTATAACAAGGTACTTTTTGCAGATATTGATAAAATTTGGTGTACGAGTAGAGTAGAACTTAGGAACAATATAGGTCACTTTTACTTACGAATTTCACGTGAAGCCTGGGGTGCTACTAGTATATTGCGTCCTTGGTTAGCCTTGGTGACTATGATTGCAAAGATACTCCGGGCTAATCTATACATATGATAAATTTATCCTGACGTTTCCTTTTTTCATCTGAAATAATCACTGTAGTATAGTGTTTATTACCAATAATATTTATTACATTAAGTTATAAAATAA
The DNA here is from genome assembly GCA_018467065.1 of Ephestia elutella. NCBI lineage: Eukaryota > Metazoa > Arthropoda > Insecta > Lepidoptera > Pyralidae > Ephestia > Ephestia elutella. The sequence continues at coordinate 7,526,857 of CM031581.1, read as the reverse complement.
TCTTATTGTTTCCATTACGATGCTCACATTCGCCTTATCAATCGTAAACTGTATCAGTTTATTTAGTGGTTACTAAAAAGCTGCTGAAAATAAATATGTTAGTACTTCTTTTGTGCATTTTATACAGCACCATGAATATTTTTATGTCTATTCAATATCACGTTGGAGGAAAAAGATATGACCGAAATATTTATCGTCGACGTTACTTATATAGGTATATACTTAGTACGTAGGTAGTTATACCTAATTTTACAAATTAGGTATCTGTTATAGGTACTATAAAATATATTTATATTATACTAGTAGTAAATGGTGGTCTATAGTAACTACCATACAACTATTACGTACATGATATTATTTTATTATTATTATTTTTACCTATAGTATTTGCATGATATATAAGTATGATGATGGGTACAAGATAATTACATAAATACTACAGCTACTTACCTATACTTATATGTTATAAATATGTATGGTTAAAAAAGATGTCTGTCTATTGGGTACCATTTTTGTTTTACAATGAGAACATTTTGCCAAAAAAAAAAATCATAACTAATATTATAAAGTGAAAGTGAGTTTGTTTGTTGCGTATAGAGGTAACAAACATGTTACCTCTTCACGCTTTATCTAATGAACCAATCTTCCTGAAATTTTGAATACACATAGGTAGAAGTACTGAAAAAGACATAGGTACCTTTCATCCCGGGAAAATGCACTGTTCCCGTGGGAAATTCACGCAGACGAAGCCGCGGGCAAAAGCTAGTCCTTGAATAAATTACACGATTATTTAAAATAGAAGCACATCAGAATTATCGCATTTATTAGGAACTTCAATTATTAATTGATATTTCTTAAATGCAACACAATTTTCGTTTAAAGGATTTGAATTTATAATGTTTGAAACAAAAAATCAATAAAGTGTATACCACTGAATCCGATGGAATGGAAGATGGCAAATGGCCAAACGAAAAACTTGGTTCTAGCCTGGCTAAATTTTGTGCCAAAATATTGTCCATTGGAAACGTTGACACCAAATTTATCGAGACAAATTGCTTTTTAACAAGCACTTTAAAAGGTACATTTTTTTTTTGAATTTTTCAATAAATAAAGTTATTAATAGATAATTTAGTTATTTTCATAAAAAGAGCGCTACGACGACATGGCCTGTAACAAATAGATATACAGATTGTGTCAATGTCGTAGTATGTACTGATCGAAAATTACACTCAAGTGTCTGGCTAGACCAAGTATTTATCAATTATTATTCTTAATTAGAAATTTCAACGAGCGGAGCTAAATTATTAAGCGATAAAAACGAAAATAGAACACATTAAACCTGGGTACAGCACAAATTGGGTTCGCACTCGACGTAATGGGACTACGATGGTTTATATGTTTACCGTACGTGATCGTTAAATCTCTTATCCATACAATTTCACTATATTAAATCCTGTAATTTAGTTCTTTTTTTCGTCATTATTGCAAATTTTAAACATAAATAATTCAAGGAGGAAGAATGTCTCGGAAATTGTTCGTCGTCGTCATATAGAAATATTTTTTTTAAAAGAGAGTATCTTAATTACAGCAATTAAAGTATTCTAAACATTAACCGATTAATCAAATTCTATGGCGTAATATTGATTCTCACTTTGATCAGCCTAATCGACACGCTAAGAAAAATTAAATACTCATTCGCAACCAATGTCATATTTGCTGATGAATACCTATATTCCGTTTTTTTAAATGTTGAGTCTTTGGGTCAACTTGCATACACTATGTAATCTAGAAATCCAGGTCTTTTTTTATTTTTAGACATAACAATATACCAATGGAGATTTTCATGCAAGGTCATTTTTATCGACCCCTGGAAAACGTCATAAGGAAAGCACTGACCTCAGATACTGACTGTTCAACCAGTAGTTCAGTGTGTAATATGGCACTTTCTGCTGCCAGATGGCGGTAAATTCAGATTAACTGAAGAAAGATCGTTTTAGCATGGTTTTAGCCATAGAATTAATTATCCTGTCGGAAAATTTACTTTATGGCTTTAAATGACTTAATAAAAATGGACTCCAGTATATTACATACATATGTTTTTGATGACTATAAATTTGTTACGTTTTATATACTTAAATGAAAAACTCGAAAAAGTAGAAGAACCTATAGCAATACCAAAATCGTAAAGAAAGTAATTCAATATCACTTACCCTTGGTTAGTAACTGGATTAACTACAGCGGAAAAGTCCATATTATCAATTAAATTATAGGATAAACCTCCAAAACTTTATATCAGTAATGCCTTCTCGGAAGTAGTTTGGGAGTAGAACTTTCGTTTTCGCGTGCTTCTGAAGTTACTTACATAATTAAATTTCACCCAGCGATGACACATGGGACACACAAGACAAGGTTAATTTAATAAGGTAATAGTTATGAACTAATCTATATAATATAGCTGATCTATAAATACTTTTCTTTGTTTAACAAAATTCATTCAACAAGACCTTTTTTTTCGAAAATATTCATGAAAATATAATTGATCGAGCGAGCGAAGCAAGCAAGTCTCCATTTTAATATTGGCTGGTTTTGATTTACTTAAAAAAAATACTTTTTAAACATTATTATTTTTTTAATCCTTTCGTCAGTATTAAAATTTCTGTCCATTTCTGTATAGTAGGCTTTAAAGGGCATTCTCCTTTGTAGAATTTACTAACAATGAAACCACTGAATGAACTGTAGTGGAATAAGTAATCACTTTGTAAGCACATAACAAAGACATGCGTATTATGTATGCGTAAAGCATTAGGCCTTTTCTGCTTTTCAAGATTTGAGGTCGGCATTGTATGAATTATATAGCAGTTTTACCACAGATTTACTATCGGTTTTACTTAACAGAAACGAAACAAATAGAATATTGAATGATACGCAAATCGATAGTTAGATTACTTTGAAACCGCAAATCTATTTAATTTTATAAAATTAGTGTGTAAAACAGAACAATTTTGGCTTAAAAAGTGTTCAGAAATATAAAAAAAACCTTTACTCAAATAAATCAGCAATTGAGCACAGGCAATAATTTTTTTTAAACAATTTCTTTTAAATAAAGGAGTGTTATGTTTTCAGGATTCATTGTATGTATTTTATTACGGTAGCATAGGCTATGTGTCATCTAGTCTAGCACAACAGACTATCTATATTTTTAAAATAATTTGTTAGAGTAAAAATAGTCGCCTATTTTAATGAATTTATGATTATTTTTAATTTTTTACAATTCAAATGTTCAATGTTATGCATTATCATGGAACTTGAACATCGACATTTGAATTGTATTAATATTAATTAATACAATTCAAATGTTCAATGTTCAAGTTCCATGATAAAGCTTAATTATATCTATGTCGGTGAGGAAGCTTTTAGATCCAGCCTTTCAGCTCAGCAATGTCTTTAAGTTAATCACGGTCCTGAATAAAGGTTTCAATCAGTCTGAACTTAGCTCAATGCAGCCTTAAGTGCATCGCAAGTGCATAATAATTGACTTAAATTACCTAGTTTGTGACGTCATTAGATTAGGGATAATAATGTGTGTAGTTTAGTAGAATAAAATGTGTGATATTTTTTTTTTATCAAGATTTAAAGGTCAAGACCTAACCGGGCATCGAATCCAGGAATTCTGTAGATACTGAGGTGACTTCCTGAATTTTCATAACATGGTAGTATATTTTCTCATTTTCTGCAGCTGCCGTGTTGCAAGGATATTGTATTCATGCTGCATAATTCTACACAGTATGTTGCTTTAAAATAATATAAATTGTATTAGGTATTTTTTTTTTTAGCTATCCTGTGCAACGTCAGAATAATTATTGTAAGTTGCTAAAATATTCTTGGGCAGTCTTTAAAATCTGATAAGTATTAGCTGCTGACGAACATAAAAAATAATACCTACTTCAATCACAGCGCAACAATATTTAACATTAAAATTATTTAATATTAAATTATTTAAAGGTCGCATGCCTGATGCGACCTCTTCGTCATTGAAAGAATAATAAGGCAACAAAAATCTAGCATTAAAATTTAAAATAAAATTTAAAAGCAAAGAAACATAAGTGGCTTATGATAACAATAACATATATAATACTTGTTTTTACAAAATTTTGACGATAAAATAAATGTTTAATATACCTATCTCTTATTTTCATACAGATCGAAGTGTTTATAAAGCTGCGGCTATTTTAAAAACTTTTATCGTTCTATACATGCTACGAGATATGTAGTCGTCTTCTTAGCTATATGAAGCTCGTAGACTTCGTAGGCATCGTAGCATAACTGCTACAACGATCTTTGAGCTTCATAAAGCTACGAAGACGACAATTCGAACAGTCTCATTCTTGAAACTAGCAGTTTAATACGTGTACTTCATCAAAAATAGACAAAAATAACTACACGTGCCGAGAATCCTCTACCAGAAAAGAATATTAACTCAATAAAACGTGTAATAGACTCAAATTGCATCAGGCTCCGTGCATTGGCTAACTTGATTTCTGCGGAAATAAATCGCCCTTTAGTCGGTCATCGGTCATCGTCAAAAAGCACTGAGTTTCAATTAAACTTTTCTTCTGAAGTTTTTTTTTATCGGAAGTAAAGTGATTTTATAGTTAAAGGTCATACCACGTGTGACATTTTTGATGTTAACGTAAATATCTTTGAGGCTACAATTAAATAATTTCATGACGTCTGTTATATACGTATATAGTAGTGTAGGCATCAATATATTTACTATGTAGGTATATTTTTTCAGGAAGATCTTCTGACATAGTAGTCCAGTGTATTTTGAAGTGTAAAAAGTCGCTTTAACATAATTTTATGTTTGAAAATATTATTTACAAAATCCAATTTAGAAAGGAAAATAAACACAAAACTTTGATTAATGTTTTGACAATAGAGTAAAAGTAGAAGACTTGAAAAACAATTTCTGACGTGAAATTCAAGATTATTTAGTTCCTTTTTGTATTTCAAATTGAAAGCATCCAATTATTTTTGAAATTACAGCTCCCTTTAGTAGGAAATAAAATAATCTTCAGATGAGAACGGAGCAGGCTTGGAGTTCAGCATTCCAGACAAACTAATTTGTCTTTGATTTCAAAGTTTGATTCTGGATTATAAAGTAATTAAACTGCAGCGGATAAGATTTGAGATGAGGAAATTATAGTTCAACGTTTATTTAATTAAGTGAAAAGCATAGAATATTCTCTTAAAATTACCTTAACTGAAACTTAGTACAATTTTTATGAATACAACTATATAATGAGGTAGTGAAGTTATTTACTACCTAATTATATAGCTAATATTATAATCTTTGTTACGTGTACACGTAACAAATAATTAAAACTATATATGTAGCAATCTAAAGAAATTGTTTAATGTTTTTATATAATGTGTAGTTACGAATTAAAATTATGGCATCATTTTTGAGGGTTTACAATAACTCCAAAATTAAAACGTATTTTCTGAACAATATTCAAAATATTGTTCTGAAATTAAGTTATTTATATTGAATGAAAAATAATTTTCCACCTGCACTGTATATAATAATTTACCTACTTTTATCTACTAATACATTTTGGCGTACCTATAAAGCTTTAATCAATTTAGACCAGTGAGCCTCCCCAAAGGTCCATCTACTACAATTACACACAAATTACATGTCCATTATTCATAGACACTTCTCGTATTAATAGGGTTGTACCACTGAATTCCGAAGTATAGAAGTGTCAAAGTTTATTTTATTTGTAAACAAACAGTCTTATGAAAATAGATATAATATAAAATGAGATATTCATTTTACAACCAGTGAGAAACAGTTAACCATTTAAATGTTCTCGCATATGTAAGTTACCGTCTTTATACACTAATTAGTTTTATCTTTTGATTATACCTACTACTTTATTAGGTACCTACATACATTATGTAGGTACCTAACATCTATCTATACCTATAAAGAGCTCACCTTACCCATTTAAAATACAAATTAGATTAAAATTGGAATTTTCAATTACGCATTTATATGTATACGCAAATTTGTTTTTATATTCAGCAGTGTTCATTAGAGTGACAGCCATTTGAAAGTCACCAGGTGGCATTGTATTATATCTCTCTGTTCATGCATCACCATTTATGTTTGTTTCCTTTCGCTAAGTTTGCCTGGAAGAAATTGCATTTTGCGATGAGGATAAAAAAAAAAAAAAGGCCGCCTATTGTACGCATTACCTATATACTTATATTAAGTCACTCTGTTACAACTCCTCCCTGGTTACAATCCTTATTTTCTTCTTGCAGTAAAGTATTTTTACTTACTAACTTAGTTGTGTTTGTTATTCAAATTTCTGCTAGCTGTATGTATACACAAGTGTATACACAGTGGTCGCAAAGCCGAGGACCATCAGGATATTCATCTCACAACTACACCAATTATAGACACGTCCAAACTTCGCCTTCTCCACTAAATTAATTAAGCGAGGATCACATTCACATCTGAGTCTACTATCGTATTTGCTAATTTAATTATTAGTTTGATTTAAACTTACTTGAGAAATAGACATTATTAATAAACAAACGGGATAACTACTGGTTTTAGGTAGGTATATATAGTCTGCACCATTGAGTTAGGTACATCCTGTAAAATATTAGCTTTATGATCTGTACCGACTTCTCTAGTTCCGATCTCATTTTCTAAAAAGACTCATTTTCTTAAGAAAAGTAGTAATAAGTAATGCTTCTGTGGGAATTCCGGGAAAAAAAGGAAACCCTATGTGCAAATTCCAATTCTACCCGTGTGCCGAATTTCATCGAAATCCAATAGGATCCACTAGGTCTAGGTAGGCTTTCCGTGATTGAGTAGTAGATACCTAACAATCAACAAATATCTTCAAACATTAAATATTAATAAAAAGTAAAATTGCGCAAAAGATGAAATTGATAAAAGCATAAAGCTTGTAAGTAACCAAAAAATAAATTAAAACTTCAAAAGGACTTTTCTCAGTTTTGTTTACTGAAAAGTACTTAATATCTCGAACAATAGGCTTTCACAAAGTGGGTGAAGTGGGTGACTGGAACTAACATCACGTGGCTCGAGGTCCAAGTATCCTTTTATTTATTTTCCAGCTTGACATTGTTGTTCCATTAGATTGAAACACAGGAATGACACTGGCGTTTGGAGCTCGCAAATGTCAACGCATGGAAGTGATTACTCGTTGATTTTTTAGTTGATTGCATATTTTAAGCCGGCCAATATTTCAGAACTAGTGAATTAAACTTTTGACATAAATAAACATAATACGTGTTCGCGCCGCTTAATTTGAATTTCCCGCTATCCTAATCCTTCCTAATCCTCCATCTCTTTTGCGTGCACAACGAGGGAGAGAGATAGAATATTCTCCGAGCGCTATAAGCGCCCGAGCACATACGAAATGTCCCGATGACAAACTCGGGACTTTGAGTTCGAATGATGATGGAATTACGCGAACACGTATTCCTGTCGGATCCACATATACCTTATTTTACTTTCTCGTGCTAAATCAACAATAGACTCTTTAATTGCATTTGGACAGTGTTATAGTGCGTACTGTGTGATATTTCGAAGAAAGTGATCCGCCACGCGCTCCGTTGAAGCAATTTCCCTGGCCAGGGTAAAGCAAGGATCTTCGAAGTCAAGGTACGTTGTGCACTGCTCATGCTCCGCCTATCCAAATCCCCAGCGACCTATATTTAATATCCGCATCACCAATACGTGTCTCGGAAAATGTTGACCCCAGTTGTCATAGCAGTTGTGAAACTACATCAGAAATGCTAGGTAGCGTAAGATAGATTAACATGGTTCTATAGTTAAATGAATAATATACTATTATTCCTTGCCCTAGTACAATAGTCACCTCACACGCCTCTAGGTTAGCACACTAGTAACATCACATAATCTACCGAGTTTCAAAACAAGAAAGTTGGAGAAAAATCTTCGTCTCATCTTTATAATTTTGGATTAAGTAACATTTTATGTTACAAGGCTTGTAAGAGACAAATTCTCAACCAAATTGTGTGGAATCGTAAAAGTATAGTTCATTTAATTTGCAAGTTGCGGTACAATTAAATGGGGGGGGGGGGGGGAGTTCAATTCTGGGGTAAAAATCCGCACGTGTGACCTGACATGATTGAGCAGAAATATAAACGACTAGCTTTTGCCCGCAGCTTCGCCCACGTGAGTTTCAGTGCTTTTTCTCAGGATTAAAGGTACCCTATATCATTCTAAGTATTTCTAACTATGTGTATGCGAAATTTCAGTGAGATTGTTTCAGTAGCTAAGCGTGAAGAGGAGGTAACAAACAAACTCACTTTTGCATTTATAATATTAGTTAGGATTAGTATAGTTCAATCTTTTTACAACGATTTGTTGCTATCGACTATCTTCGTCTCTGTATTCTATTTCGGGTTGTGACCATAATTGTATTTTTGCTTTTTGGTTATCAAATTCTTCCTGCCAACATTTATTTTGTTCCGGTAAATTGTTATCAAAATAGAAGCTGGCAGGTTTTCTGAAATTGTCAATTTCGTCTTGTATCTGAAATTGCTTATTTATGCAATTTTGAGAAAATAATTGTTTAGTTATTGATTCCCGAAATATAAAAGCTTATAACATATTGATTGTTTTTGTTTAGTTAATATTAGTTTCAATATGTTGTTACATAAGCCGACAAAAACTATGTCCGATATCTAAATAAACATATTGTTTACTGTTAAAAAATAACTCATTGTAGGTATGTATGAATACTGAATCCATTCAACTCTGCATTATTATCCATAGCTCCTCAGATATCCATAGCCTCTCTCGGCGATTCAATTAAAGACAACTGGGATTGATGATAATGGGCAAATCCAATTAGCTGCTGGGTGTGATTCATTTATGAAGAGCTGGAACGGAATATATATTGTTTATAAATATGTTTTTTTACAGTCAATAGTAGGCAAATCAAGTAGGATGTTATAATAGTAGGATGTTATATACTACTCTCTTGAAATATAAGTAACTTTTAAAGTTAGTACATAATATCTCGATGCTTTTTAAACATCAACTTGACATTTTCTCAAAAATAATCAAGTAGAAAAAAAATGAAAATATTTCTTAAAAATCGTGTAGGTACATTAGAAATTTTTGATACAAAATTTTTATTGAATCATAGCTAATATAAAACTTTTTTTTTTGTTTACATTTTATACACATTACAGAATAATTAAAAAAAAAAAAACTAAAAGACTGACCTGCTAAGATAAGTTTACTAATAAAGATGGAAATTTGAATATATGTACTATGTACCCTACCTACCTACATTTTTAAAATACTTACGATAACATCGTGTTAAAATGGTCTATCTGGTAAAATCTATCAGATCAGCTAGAATCTTCGCATGCCTCCCGTGGGAGTCAACACATAGAACGATAAAGAAAAATATGTCTACACACAACTAAAAGTTACGTTACTTTTCATGCACCTTTATGTGACGGTATTAAAGTTGCAAAGAAGCAGGATTCACGTGCTGTTGACCGTACAATCTAAACGATGCAACATTGTTTCTTTGACGCAGCCAGAAGTTTGTTAAGCCAAGCGGAAGGATTCTGCTGATATTGCTTCCACCACCAACCGGTTTAAACCAGTTTAAAGAGTTTCCAACATTGTTGTAAACATTCGGCTACAAAATATATCATGATCTTACTAACTTCCGCTATAAAGTTGAGCCATATTTTAGTTTCAAGTTAAATGTGTCAAAAAATTTCAAAACATTTTTATTCGCTGAGACAACTTCTTTAGTATAAAACAAGACTTGAAACTTAACCAAAAAGTTCAAATAACTGCAATATTACTTTCTATCTGTGTGATAAAAATGATAGTCGAAGAAGAAAATTTCCTTTGATTTGCTTTGTGGAGTGAAGACCGTGGGGCGAAACACGCTCACAGGGAAGACCGCAAATGCGCTGGGCGGATGATGTTAAAAGAACAGCAGACGTGAAATGGATTGAGATTGCCCAAGACCGGGAGAAGTAGCATACGATGAAGGAGGCCTACACCCATAGGGTTGAAAAGGGCTGAAGAGAGACAGAGAGAGAGATTTGCTTTGTGTAATAAGATAATATATCTCTCTCATCTGAGCGTTTTCCTCATTGCATCCTCAGCATATGCGTCGGAGCCCAGGGTCCATTTTCCTACCTTCTCCACTTCCCACGATCTTAGGCATCCTTAGTTATGAAACCATTAGGTAAGTACGTACATATACAATATCAATAGGTAGTCAAATTATCTTCGTAAATTACAGACTCGTTCTTATTGTTGACGATGATAACAGATTATACATATAATACTATGCTATAATTATATAAAACCATTGAACAAATCGTATGTACCTATTACTTCCATGTATATTTGTATAAAACTATAAATGGAAGAACGGATTCGGAAAATTCCATAAAGCCAATAATTCTGTCAACCCTTTCTCAACTGTCGTCGCCTGTTCGGAAACCGTCGTATATTCATATGAGAGGATCTAATAAAATATTGAAGTAAAAATAAGTTACGACAAAAGCCTTCCAGATACGAAAGATTTTCCAAAGGCTTCGAAAATGGTTATTAATGGTTATAGCTTTAGTTCCAAGGCACACAAATCAAGGAACAATGGACACATATCTCTTAAGATGAAAATCAAAATAACGGTGGGAATGCAAGTGGAAAGTAAATTTTTGTTTAACCGATTGCGAATAAGAAGATTATTAATTAATACATAGTATAAAATTAATTAGATTTATTTCTTTGAAATAGGTTATAGATATAAATTACTTGTGTCTTTGTTATCTGAAGGGTAGTTTGTTTGTTTGTAAACTCAATATGCACATACACACAAGAAAAATACAAAACATAGTGAAACAAAAAGAGAGGCGTACAATGGCGGACTTATCCCAAAAAGGGATTTATTAGTATTTAGGATTTCGTAGTTTGGTTAAAGAAAAATAGTTATATAGGTACAATTTGAATATATTTTCCGAAGACCCTGTACCGTAATATAAAATTAATTTCCAAGTAGTTTATCGGCTCGAAAGCTAATTTCCCAAACTTTTGACGGAATAAAAAGGATACACTTAGCCTTTAACATTTAAGAGGTTCAAGTAAATTAATGTCCAATTCCTACCTTCATAACAATATTTGGGTACAACCCTTCAACCTTTTATTGTTGAAAGTAAAAAAGTTCAGGCTCTAGAGGTCTATTTCTAGAAGTTTTTACGTTTGAAATAGGAGTTACGAGAACTCTATGATTTCTCTTGGGACATGAAACCTTTGAACTAAAAGCCAGTACCATTAAAAATTGTTTTTCACACTTTTTCACGACTGCTGAATGTTTTTATGTACGTGTAAGTGTTTTTATTCCACGATAACTTGACAGATATAGATGTGGCTGTTGTTTGATAATCTCATGGATTGACGTGCATTTTACACGGAAACAATGATTTTTTTCGGGACGAGGTTCCCTATGTCCTTTTCAGTACCTACTTCTAAAATATGAGGGTAGATGACAACAAGTCAAATTAGATACTTTTTTCTAAATGTCAAAAACAATAATTTATATGAGACTTGTATGATGGTACTCAACGGTGACGTCACTTTTAATGGAGTCAAAAAGCATTCCCAATATACTTTAATTAGAAATAAAAAATAGTAAACCATGTTATAAATAAAATTGATCAATTAAAGTGACATTCAATTATTATGTTTCATTATTTAAATAGCATCATATATTTTATTATTTAACTAGTCATCATCCCTAGAAGACGTAACAAACAAACAAACTCACTTTCGCATTTATAATATTAGTAAGGACTATGATTCTTCTACTTTTCGAGTCGTAATAGTTATATCAGATGAAACCAGTATGTGGCCACGGCAATTGCGTTGTCGTTGGCTTCGTTGAGGTCCTCCATAGTGCACGAAATGGGGCAGTTGTGACTATACTATGCTAATAATGTCACATACCTATTCTACGGAAAACTTCCACGAAAATCTAAGTAGAAACCGTTGCATCTAAAATGGAACACCCCTCCACTAAAATAATTATTTTAAAGAATGGAGTTTACGTTCAGCGATTTTTTTTCAACAGATATAACAAACTGTACCATGAGCGACATCTAGTAAAATTAATGTTTAGCATTTCATGGTGGTGTATTTTGTAGTCCCTTCATCATCTGGTTTACAGAATCAGCGCCATCTATGTACATTCACGTGATCTATTTACAGAATTTTCAGGAAAACTACCACAAATTTGAGGGTTTGCGGAGGTTTGAAAATTGGTTGTAGTGATTCCGTTAGATGGCTCTATTTGAAAAAGTGATTGATTATATTATACATATAGGCAGGACTAGCTTTTGCCCGCGGCTTCGCCCGCGTGAATTTCCCACGGGAACAGTGCTTTTTCCCGGGATAAAAAGTAGCCTATGTGCTATTCCAGGTCATTATCTACCTCTGTACCAAATTTCATCGAAATCCGTCCAGTAGATTTTGCGTGATTGAGTAACAAACATCCTCACAAACTCACAAACTCACAAACTCACAAATTCACAAACTCACAAACTCACATCCAAACTTTCGCATTTATAATATTAGTATGGATATAGGCAGGTATACTAGTTTTCACCAAAGAGCAACATTCTGAATTCCCATAAACTTTCCCAAAATTTCCAGAACTTTTTATAAATTCTCAGTTTTGATACAGAAATTTTACCCCTATTTTTTGTTTTTTATTATATTTTTCATAACATTTTTAGTAGAAGTAATAGATAGTAATTAAATGCTGTACCTAGTTATAATACCACAATGTTCCTCACGATAATTTTTAAAGAACACAGTCACCTACACAAAAAAATTAGTTGAGGTATATACAATCACACTTTTATGAGGAAATGTTTGTAAGTTTGTGAGTTTGTTTGTAGAGGATAATGTTCGGAACTACTGAAACGATGTCATAAAATCTTTCATCAATCGAAAGTTACATTACATCTGAGTGACATAGGCTACATTACGTAAGTACCTCCCGAGCGAAGTCGGGAGGGGCGCTACTACATAAATATCGTGCGGAAGTAAACAGATGCTTTAAACGAACTCCTTTGTCTTAAAAATACTGGCAAAATATAGGTAAATTAAACGTTTTGGGTTATGCCACAAAAAATATAAATCGCAGACTAAAAATAAAAATAAACATAATAAATTGAAAACTACTCTACTCCTGCTAAAAAAAATAATTGTGGTAAAATAATTTTTTTTCAAACCTCCGTTAGTAATAAACAAAAGAAAAAACACAAGTTTGACGTGAATATATCTAGCAATAGTTATAAAACTTTTTGAATCATGTGTTTATAGTTTAACAAACTAGATAATAGGTAGATGGGTGGCACAGTTTTCACTAAACTGACAAATTGGAAATAATTGATCATATCAGTTTAGTGAAAACTGTGCCATTGTAATCAAAAACTTTTAAATTTTCTTTTAAAAGTCTGAGCTCCTCAGTTTATTTAGCGGCATCGTCTTGAATTTATATAAGGGGTAACAAAGCGCGTAACCAGGGATACGTCACTCCAAAATTTAGGCATGATCGGCCACTTGATCCCTCGAGGGGTATTCTTTAGTAGGGTTTCCGACGGCCAGTCGACTCTCATGCTTGCTTCCTGCTGCGTTGCTCCGGTTTGGTCTAGTGTAGTTGCAATAGCAATAGTCTATCGATAGTATCGCGAAACTATTGTGACCTCGAAAATCAGTTATGCTAGTCCCATCGATGGCAAACTACCGGCTATTGCAAAAATACTAGTTTGGACATGATTTTTACAATTATATGACAGTTAAACCGGTTTTAAATCAGCAACTCCAAAATGAACGCTCACGCTACGCAATGTTTCTATTTTTCATGACTAATATTCAAGAGTTGACCTTCTGCGTAAGTACAATTATTTATTCTATGGTGACGGTCTTTAGTCTCGCCCAATTTGGGTAAAAATGCTGAGAAAACCAGAAAAGAGAGGCAAAAATCCCACTCGTTTATGGCAATCCCCCAGAGACCCATTTAGACGGTGCAAGTTTCTTGTACATACAAGAGCAATAATTGCATGCAATAATTGCAGTGCAACTATTTACTATCAATAATTGCAAACAAACGTTGTTTAGTCTATGTGAGAAAATTATTGCTTCAATTTAATTGTATGCTACAGGCAAGATACCTGCACCATCTAACCACAAAGTAGTTAAAAGGGTAATCTAACAGACAGTGTTAGAGAGATACATGAAAATTTTTTTGCTAAATCGAAGTTCCATATTTATTTTGTTGCTAACATAAGTATTTTTACGTGTATCAATTAATAAAATACACTTGAAATGAATGCAAACCAAAAATGCGATCTTTTTTCAGAGGTGTAAAAGGTCCTTCTTGTTATCCGTCAACTTTAAATTTTACCCTAATAAGACCCCGTACATCTTTGTGGAGGACATCTCGATGAATTTCTCAAGGAAATTTTATTTGTGGAAGAAAGACTGGGTAATTTATTTCGACATATATTCCGAGGTAGGACCTAATTCATATGTATGAGTAATCTTTGCAAAATGACGCTTCTTGCTCATCAACAGAAGCAACTTACTTACTTATTACTCGTAGCTTTGCTAGTAGCTAGTCCTGTCTATAAAAATAACCTTGTTTTTCGAGAATAAAGGTGTTGTCTCTTACTGCTGGGCAAATAAAAATATGTTTAAAAATATACGTACTGATTTAACGAGTAGAAAGTTTCAGTTATGTTTATAGTTTATACAGGCAAAGCTCGGGATAAAAGCTAAATTGATATAGAACCTATTTCATAGGTAAATTGGCTATTTTTTCAAAAACAAAATCCAGATTAGTTACAGCAGCCGGCTTTGCTCCCAAGGGATTATCACAAGTTATTTATAAAAATAATACTGTTTGTAAGTTTATAAAATTTGTATTAGTACAAACAGTATAATTTTTCCTATAATTCAAGTTGTGTAAACCTATGTACCAAATTTCATCGAAATTCTTCCAGCAGATTTTGCGTGAATATAGTAGAAATTTGTTGAAGTAACAACTATATTAGTTGAGGTAACATATGTAATCGAACGCTAACGTTCGATTTATCCAATGAAAACTAATAAATGAAATGTAATGTGTAGTCTCTTTTATTACTAAGTTTTAACAAGTTGCACACAGCGATACCACTAAAGTACCAAAACACACTGGATATAAAATAAAGGGTGCTTTTAATGACCAATCTGTTCACAGTTAATTGGGTAACTTTATAAGATAGATACTTACATCGAGTACAAGTCTTTGGCGCTCTAATTCCGGAGATATAGGCAAATTTTAATGGAATCATATTTAAACCTGTTATTTTTCTTTCATACATACATACATATTATCACGCCTTTTTCCCGTGGGGGTAGGCAGAGACTAGCGATTTCCACCTGCTGCGATCCTTACAGATCTCTCTTGCTTCCTCTACACTCATTACTCTATTTATCTTTCGGCAAGTGATTTAAAAATTTGATTTAAGAGAGTTCATATGAGTATGAATGTTTTTCTGAAAAATTGTCTAATTTCAATCAGTCACTGATTCTACAGTTTTATCTTTTCTGTTTAAAACACACATCATGATTTATTTCATTTTCAATCTCATCTAAGGCAGTAGACATTAAAAATATATATTAATTATATTTAGTAAGTACCTACAAATAAATCATGATTTT
This sequence comes from Ephestia elutella, assembly GCA_018467065.1. NCBI lineage: Eukaryota > Metazoa > Arthropoda > Insecta > Lepidoptera > Pyralidae > Ephestia > Ephestia elutella. The sequence goes on along the minus strand of CM031581.1, from coordinate 7,511,037 downwards.
TTTGCTAACTATAAAAACAGTGCTCATATTTTTGATTTTCCACTGCAGTTTATAAAAAAAAAAAATCTCTAGAATTCGTCTGAAACAAAGCTAACATCTATACAAATTTTAGAATTCATTTATGAAAAACTAGCTTTTGCCCGCGGCTTCGCCCGCGTAAATTTCCCACGGGAACAGTGCTTTTTCCCGGGATAAAAAGTAGCCTATGTGCTATTCCAGGTCATTATCTACCTCTGTACCAAATTTCATCGAAATCCGTCCAGTAGATTTTGCGTGATTGAGTAACAAACATCCTCACAAACTCACATCCAAACTTTCGCATTTATAATATTAGTATGGATACGAAACGCTATCCTCACCCATATTGACCATAACAGACCACTTAGAAATTTGATGGCCTGCCAGTAAATGGCACTGAAGGCATTCTGTGCAATGTGCATACAGTCATACATACATTTGCAAGTGAAATGGCGATTGCTTCGTAAATGGACTTGTAAGAGGATATACACGAGCAAGGCCCCAACTTACTATTATCTTCTCTCAGCCTAAAGACGTCCACTGCTGGACAAAGGCCTCCCCCAAGGATTTTATCCGTGGGGGGTTTTGCCGTAATTGCCACGCTTGGCAGGCGGGTTGGCGATCGCAGTGTGATGGCATATTACGCGGAAAGATGCTGCTGCCCATCCTCCGGTGTTTTAAATCCCTTAGTCGCCTCTTACGACACCCACGGGAAGAGATTACTATTATACAATACTATTATCTACTATACAGAATATTTGAATTGACCAGAGTTCAGTAATGGGTTAACTTTTATACAACAACTATTAAGTAATGGGGATATTTTTAAAGTTTTTATGTAAGTCTTTATTTTACTAACGGTTTGCAAATTTGATTACCATCGCACATCAAAAACGACTGGGTAATCTCAGTCATTTATTTAACATTTATCGTGGATGTTTAAATGTTTAGTCAGCCATAGCAATTGTCATAATCTATCTATATATATATATACTTTGAGTTATATATATATATATATATATATATATAACTCAAAGTTGACTGACTGAATGACTGACTGACTGACATAGTGATCTATCAACGCACAGCCCAAACCACTCGACGGATCGGGCTGAAATTTGGCATGCAGGTAGATGTTACGACGTAGGCATCCGCTAAGAAAGGATTAAGGCGCTGTTATCCCTCAACCTTTTGGTATTTGAGGGGGTGAAGCCCGCGGGGTACGGTGCGCGAAACTCCGCCTACTGCGCGGTGCCCGCACTCGTGAGTCAGATGGACAAGTGCGAATATTATTTACACTCTGGTTCCGCACAAACTTTGCCATTTGAGTCAGTGTCATTTTACTTCAACTTACCTACATGTTTATAGGTAAATTATACTTACACTATTTATTATATGACATGATTATACGACTGCGGCTTAGCCCGCATGCATCCTACCTTAGCAATCATCTAAGGTGCGTAGGTAGGTACCTAATGTGCAGAGCAACTACGCTCTGCTGCCAGAAAATGTGGCAGAGAGAATCCGGACAAACGAAGCGGCGGGAAGAATTCTGTACCGGAACTTTACCGGGAAAAAATCTACCGGTAAAATTAAGTACCGGGAAAAAATCTCCACGCGACACCACGCTTGTCCGACTAGAATCTAACTTAAGCTATACGCAGTCTGGCTACCACCGTAGCTTATGAAGGGAGCTACAGGGCCCTATATGATAACCTAACCTATAAATTAACTACAATTGAACACTTACCAAATTAAATCTTCTTTCTCTTCGGATCCAAACTTGAGTGTCTTCGGGAAGGGGGAATTCCTAATCACCCTACCTAACCCTTGAGATCTCAATTCCCCATAACAACTAAATAGATTTCTTCCCGTAGTTTCCCTCGGGAACAGCCAGATGTGAACAGCCAGCCACGTTTCACCTCTCACAAGAAAAAGTCACAATAACAGAGTTTTTCACAAACACAAATTCAATAGTTATTTAACAAACAGGAAATTCACAATTATCACTCAAACTAAACAACAAGCAAAAGACGCGAGACCGCTCCGCGTATTAAAATCAAACCGATATCGCCCTGGACAATGCAATGGCGGACGACACACGCGACGCCATCCACGCTAGCAGTGTGAAAACCCCGAACGCCCTCTGGCGGCAGCAATGCGAAACGCCTGCGTTTAGTTTTACCCAATATATTACAAACATCCCCCCGTCCCGGTCTGAGAAGCAGACCGCTAGCTTACTCTACGGGAAGGCGGGCGAGAGAGGTCACACCTCTCCTTAAAATCGAACCGTCGACCAACACCTCAGCCACACGCGGAGTGCCATCTCCGCCAAGAATCAAACGTAATATGCGAGCTCGTCGCCAAAGCAATGAGGGCAAATTTGCCTCTTTTAACAATACTAAATCACCCTCCCTGGGAGGCTCAGTCCTGTCTGTCCACTTCACTCTTTGCTGCAGCAAATGCAAATATTCAAGCGACCAGCGACGCCAAAAGTCCTGGCTCATTTGCTGCAACATTTGAAAACGCGACAACCGATATACGCGTTCATCCTTCCACGGGTATTCGGGCAGGGCATTCAACGGCCCTCCCACCAAAAAATGACCAGGGGTGAGAGCTTCCAAGTCATTTGGATCTGGAGATAGCGGACAGAGAGGACGAGAGTTGAGGACCGCCTCAACTTTACAAAACACTGTGGCCAGCTCTTCAAAAAGTTAGAGCCGTTTCTCCGATAATGCGGCGGAGGTGGGTCTTTGCGGATTTCACAGCCGCTTCAAAAATCCCTCCCCAATGGGGGCAACTTGGGGGACTAAATTTCCAGGTTATTCCCCTTTGGGCAGCAATTTGACTTAAACTAGTACAATTTTTATCAATAAACACGGAAACATCCTTAAGATAATTTACAGTTCCTTTATAGTTTGTGCCATTATCAGACCTAATAAGGGAAGGTAGACCTCGACGCGAAACAAAGCGATCCAACGCGGCGACGAAGGCCTCCGTAGTCAGAGCCGATACCACCTCCAAATGGACAGCCTTGGTGGCCAAACAAACAAATACACACAAATAGCCCTTCACAATACGGGCATTACGAAAGGGAGAAGCCTTGATCGAAAAGGGACCGGCAAAATCGGTTCCAACGCCGTCAAACGGCCTCGAAGGTCGAATTCGATCAACGGGCAAATCACCCATCTGTGGTTGCATCGTGGATGCCTTCAACCTATAACATGCAATACATCGAAACAGAACACTACGGATTGCTCTTCGGGCAGACAATATCCAAAATTCGCGTTGCAAAATAGCCAACAAAGCATTGCACCCAGCATGGGCGTTACGAATGTGTCGATCAGACACCAAAAGCTGCACCAAGGGTCCGCCCTTGGGCAACAACAGAGGATGGCGAGTCTCATATGGAAGATCCGCCTTCCGGAGCCTGCCTCCAACCCGAAGAAGCCCATCCGAGTCGATGTACGGGTTCAAACGAGCGACCGCGCCCTTCAACTTAGCGCGTCCGTCGCGCAAAATCTGAAGCTCTGACTCAAACCGTCCGGTCTGCACGACACGGACCCAATGCAACAATGCGCTCCGGCGCTCTTCTGCACCTGCAATCGGCTCCAACCGCTTTGCCTGTGGGTTTCTACAATTATGTATGAAACGCTTAATCCAACTGGTAACACCCAGAAGCTTATCCAAGCTGCTATACCGAGCAAGTAGCCAATCCGGCTCCGACGTCGTCTCAGCGACTACAGCATGTACACGGAGCCCAGTCAAACTCAAAGAAGTAACATCTGTCTGACAGACAGGCCAAGAAGTTTCTGATCCCATCAGCCACTCTGGACCCCACCAGAGCGGGTGTGACACCAATTCTGGTGCCGTACAACCTCGGGAGGCACAGTCCGCTGGGTTAAGCTCTCCCGGCACATGTCTCCATGTTATATCAATTCCGATATTCTGGATTTGGGAAACCCGATTTCCCACAAAAACCTCCAAGGTATGTGGGGCCGCGCGCAACCATGCAAGCGCGACCTGGCTATCCGACCAGGCGAAGATGTCCCGTATTTCGACCGTGGCCGCCAGTTCACTGGCAACGTGATGCAACAATTTAGAGAGAAGGTGAGCTCCACTCAACTCAAGCTTGGGAATAGTCAGCCTAGTCCTGATGGGGGCGACCTTGCTCTTCCCTAACAAAAGCGAGACATTGACCCGGCCATCGGCGTCAACTGTCCGCATATAGACTGACGCGGCGTAGCCTCGCTCCGACGCGTCACAAAAGCCATGCAAGGCTGGCTCGATATTTCCCGGGGGCAATATTCGACGAGGCAAGGCAATCCGATTGACTTCCTTAATCGATGAAAACAACTCGAGCCAATCATCCAATGGAGAGCCAAACAGCGGCTCGTCCCACGAGACGCCCAAAGTCCAAAGTCTCTGAAGAAGACACTTTGCAGAGAATATCACTGGACTGATCCAACCGCTTGGATCAAACATACGAGCTATTACGGACAACACCGTTCTCTTAGTCCAGACTTTTGGTATTTCCAAGTCCACTTGGAATGTAAAAATATCGGTTAGCGGCTGGTACTGCATGCCCAGCACCGCTATCCTGTTGGGATCATCCACATCCTCAAACAGGTGAGGGTTCTGTTGGTGATCCTCCGGGATCCCTTCTAGAACTTTAGGCTCATTAGACAACCACTTACGTAGCTCGTAGCCACCTGTCTTCAATATTTCAATCAATTCATCCCGCAGTAGGAGGGCCTCCTCAATACTTTGGGCTCCGGTGCACACGTCATCAACATACAAGTCACGTGACAGCACGGAAGCCCCACGGGGAAAGCGGATCCGTTCCCGCTCTGCCAATTCAAGCAATGATCTGATGGCGATATAGGGACTAGATTTCAAACCATACGTGTTTGTGTTGAGTTCATACACCGTCACAGGATCCTCAGGGCGCTCACGCCAGAGTATCAACTGGAATCGCCTGTCCTCAGGATGTATGACTGTCTGGCGGAACATCATCCGGATGTCCGCACCAAAAACCACTTGATGTCTTCTAAAGTTCAAGATGATGTCAATTATGTCCCTATGCAATTTGGGACCTGAATGCAAACATAGATTCAACGAAACTCCGTTCGAAGTGGGTGCGGACCCATCAAAGACGGTCCTCAATTTGCCTGTTGAGGCCTTCACCACCGCGTGGTGGGGCAAAAAATAATGCTCAGTTGAGCTCCAATCAACTCGAGCCGGAGACATGTGACCCAAATCCTCGTACTCGCGCATAAATTCAATATATTTATCGCGAAGTACGTGGTCACGCTGCATGCGTCGCTCCATGGACAGCAGTCGTTTCTCCGCAAGCGCCCTACTTTGCCCTAGGCTAGGACGAGAGGCAACAAAGGGTAACCTAGTTACAAACCGACCGGAGGGCAACCTCTCCGTGGTCGATCGAAAAAGGGCTTCGCACTCAGCGTGTTCCGGATCCATCCTGGAACTCATAGGTGGCTCCTCCACCTCCCAAAACCTTTGCATGGTCTTGGCCAAGGACGCAGATGCGACAACCGGTGGCTCCTCCGCGGTGCCATTATCAAACACAGGGCCCATCAGGGCAAAACCAAAAATCGTAGACACTGCCATCAGTGAAGACGAACCCAGAGCTTTCTGGGTACCCAACAAAATCCAACCCAATACGTCCGAGCCCAGGAGCAAGTCCACTGGGCCGGGATGAAAGACAAAGGGGTCGGCCAAATCCAGACCCGAAACCAAAGACAACACACCCGGCGGTATGTCTGTCGAGGGGTGCCAACCCGCAATGGTATCCATTACCATAGCCGAAGTCGTGATCCTCATTGTGGAGGACTTCAGCGAAGAAAAGGTGACAAGTGTCTGGCCCGTCAGACACTTCACTTGTATGCCACCAACTCCAAGAAGTGGCACAGGCGAGTCTTCCACGACTAAACCTAACTGGCGTGCCACTCGAGTGGTAACCAAACTGCTTTGAGCCCCTGAGTCCAACAGAGCTCTCAAATTAATGGCTTCCCCCCACGACCCCATACGCGGACCACCGCGGTAGGGAGCAGAACCGTCCGCGGCTCTGTCCCAGCAAGGGAGCAAGCTAGTTACGGGCTCCCCACTCTCTCCAAACCAGGGGCGCGCCACTGACCCGGATAATATGGCGGGCGAGTGCACATCCCCATCTGAGGGGGGCAGAACCCGCGGCCCGGCCATACATATGGTACGGCGGGTGGTACTCCAGCCGTGGGTACTCGTGCAGCGGCGGAGAAAACCGCTGCGGCTGCATGTGTTGGGCATTGGTAACCCGCGTGGAGGGGGGTGTCCCCACTCTCACGTCCGATCTAGGGCCCCCGCCCATGGGGGCCCTATCCGGGGCCTGGCCAGCCACATACTGGCCACGACCTTGGGGCGCGTGGTCCCGGTCCGCCAAGACCCGCGCCGGTACGCGACCCCTCCCGAGGGGGGGTGCGACGAGCGAAGCCGCGTCCTCCGTCCGATGGTGGAGGGCTTCGCGCAGGAGCGCCCCCGCCCATAGGGGACCCCTGCCTCAACATCCGGGGGCCATCCCCGTTCCGGTTCATGCAAAGCATCGCGTGGTGCCGCCCACGGCATGCACTGCATGGTATGGCACTGGGACAGTCACGTGCATAGTGACCGCCCAAACAATAAAAGCAAAGTTCATGCCGCTTTGCCATGCGGCGCCGATCTTGTACTGGCAGTCCCTGCCAGTCCCTGCATTGCAGCAGGCTGTGGCCCATCCGACCACATTGCAGGCAGTCCGCGTCCCTCGCGACTGCTGCCGTGTGTGCAACCCGCGCACCAGCTCCACGCGGTGGCGGTTGCCGTCCCTGTTGGGGCCTCCCTCGCCATGAGGGTTCCAAGGGCCTACGTTCAGGCGCTCTGGATGGCGCTGAGTCCGTCATGGTATTCTCAGCCGCCCGTGCCTCAAACTCCAAAAACTTCACCAAGTCAGTGAATGTTGGTAGGGTGGTGCTGTCCCGTTCCGCATTTTCGCGCTCAAACCGCGAGCGGATGTCATTGGGCAATTTGCCCAATACAATGTGCACCAACAAAAAAGACCATTGGTCCACCGGCAGCCCCAGTGTGCGGAGCGCGTTACAGGCCACTGTAACGGGCGTGAGCAACTGCAGGCGCAACTGTGCCCTGTTGGCCACCTTGGGCAGGGCCATCAACTGTGCGGCGTGCGCATCCGCTAACAAACGTAAGTTTTGATAGCGGGAGTTCAATAACTCCCAAGCCGTATCGTACTGGTCGTCCTCCACCCGGAGGTGCTGGATGAGCGACCGCGCTTCATCCTCAAGAGTGGAGAGGAGGTAGGCCATCTTCTGGGCCTTCGACAAATCCTGTCGTGCTACGACCAGGGACTCAAACATATTTTTATATGCTACCCACTCCTCCATCCTACCCCCAAAGTGGGACAGCTGAAGGGTGGGGAGCCGACCAGTAACCGCTGGTCCTTCCTGTCTAACAGGTGTGCGAGGGGGTGGTCCGCCAGCCTGTCTCGCCCTTATTGCGGTCACCGCCTCCGCGATATCATCGTGCAGACTCAGGATCTGGTCCATGTCCGCCATGTGACCTGCGTAGGCCTCCGGGGTAAGATCGGCTTCGGTAAGCGCCGCCATGGCCGCTTCCGCGCTAATCAATCGTGAGTGGAGGTGATCCGCTCTTAGCAGTATGGCGCCCTCCCTGTCCTTCCGGGACAGGAGTCCTCCGGCCGTCACAAACCATCTCAATTCGTTGGCGAGTGTCGCCCTAGCATTGGAGGCCTTCGCCATCGCGTCAAGTCACAAACAAAAAATAACAAAAGGTAAATAAAAAACAACAAAATCAAGCAACTACACGAAGAACCGCGGTGGGTATGAGAATGGCACAAACCCGGAACGCACGGTACAAACCGCAAACAAATACAAAAAAGGTTACAAATATTCTTATACAAACAAACTAAGAAAAATCTAATAATTTTTACAAACAATTAATTATTTTTTACAAACGAACAAATAGAGGGTAGATAAACTACGCTCTGCTACCAGAAAATGTGCAGAGCAACTACGCTCTGCTGCCAGAAAATGTGGCAGAGAGAATCCGGACAAACGAAGCGGCGGGAAGAATTCTGTACCGGAACTTTACCGGGAAAAAATCTACCGGTAAAATTAAGTACCGGGAAAAAATCTCCACGCGACACCACGCTTGTCCGACTAGAATCTAACTTAAGCTATACGCAGTCTGCTACCACCGTAGCTTATGAAGGGAGCTACAGGGCCCTATATGATAACCTAACCTATAAATTAATTACAATTGAACACTTACCAAATTAAATCTTCTTTCTCTTCGGATCCAAACTTGAGTGTCTTCGGGAAGGGGGAATTCCTAATCACCCTACCTAACCCTTGAGATCTCAATTCCCCATAACAACTAAATAGATTTCTTCCCGTAGTTTCCCTCGGGAACAGCCAGATGTGAACAGCCAGCCACGTTTCACCTCTCACAAGAAAAAGTCACAATAACAGAGTTTTTCACAAACACAAATTCAATAGTTATTTAACAAACAGGAAATTCACAATTATCACTCAAACTAAACAACAAGCAAAAGACGCGAGACCGCTCCGCGTATTAAAATCAAACCGATATCGCCCTGGACAATGCAATGGCGGACGACACACGCGACGCCATCCACGCTAGCAGTGTGAAAACCCCGAACGCCCTCTGGCGGCAGCAATGCGAAACGCCTGCGTTTAGTTTTACCCAATATATTACAAACACCTAAAGAATGCTTTCACCAACAGATTTTATGTCTAACGGTTTAGAATGTATTAGTATCATAGTATGTAATGTAGCTATAGAAGATAGATATAGTAATTAATTCTGGTTGTGAGTTTGTGAGGATGTTTGTTCACGCAAAAGCTACTGGACGGATTTCGATGACATTTGGTATACGGGCAGAAAAATACCGGGAATAGCACATAGGGTATAGCAATAGTACACAAATAAAATTATAACCCATGCAATTGTATAGTTATGGCCGCTAGCCATAACTATACAATTATTATAAACTAGCCGCGCCCCGGTGTTTTGCTCCCGTGGCAATTTCGGGATAAAAATTACCCTATGTGCTATTCCCGGTATTTTTCTATCCGTATACCAAATTTCATCGAAATTCGTCCAGTAGGTTTTGCGTGATTGAGTAACAAACATCCTCACAAACTCACATCCAAACTTTCGCATATTTATTATATTAGTAGGATAGGATAGTAAGGTTACTTATAAATTTCTACTTACTTATAGGTAAGATTATAAAGTAGGTACTTGTATTTTTGTATCGAATACACCCAAAAGCTATTGGACCGATTTTAAAAATTCCTTCACCATTATTTATTTATTTATTTATACCTATGAGTAGGATTACTATTACTATAACTTATAAAAAAATGAATGTTATATTATGTGTATGTTCGTGTGTAACATAAACTAGGCATATAGGTAATCCTCACCCGTGTGTAACCGGGACGGGTCGCTAGTCACCTATCTATACGTATAATTATGTATAGTTATTTGTGCACTGAGCAACAAACAGAGTTCTTGGTAGATACCTACATAACATACTCACCTTGCAATTTGTACCATAAACGCTTTGAAACGTTGAAACCTAATTATTGTAATTCTATATTTCTATGATAAAAAAATGTTTACAGGTAGGTACTTACTGAAATACTATGTTCCTCTTTTTCTTGTTGCGTCTTTTCCTTGTACAATATCGACGAATTAGTTTATTATTTTTATTACCCATTTTACACACACAGTCACACAAACAAAGTCACAAAAAAGTACGTAATTCAAATAAATACACAGTGTCAAAATGTCACAAAAATAATAAATCTAAGAGGCTATCAATATACCTATCACCAAAACTAATATAAGAAGTGTCCATTATCACAAAACTAAACCCTAATATAATGTCCATCACAAAATAGACCGAGTGTCAATTCGCACAAACCCTTTGACAAAAATAACATCGATAGGTACCTAATACACGTAAAAGTTGTGAATCACACACAAGTCGGCAAGCAAGCAGCGAGACGTGCTACTCCACCAACAGATCAGCGCAGACTGGCTTTGTACCTGAGAATCGCGCGATACAGTACGTACTACTAATGAAATAAGGTTGAAAGTGGTGATACGGGTTGGCCCGTCACCAGTCTCAGTTCAAACCCGTGTCTGCCATTTCGGTTATTTTCCCGTTTTAATTTAATAATTCAATAATTATAATCAAATACCGTCATTTTTTTAGGTATCCATCTTGCTTATTAAGTTATACTTTTTATAGACTAAAAAAAGTTGGTAGTTGTCACTGAAAATATCAAGTAATTCGCGACGAAACTTTTTCTGGATCTACCTTTTTTGCTATTTTATTTTGCTAGGTTTTAAATATTTTTTTGAAAATATTTTGATGTAATGATATAATTTGATCTTTGAACTGTACTTCATATTTTTTTCATGCTAGCATTCCATGAAAAATATGGCTGAACTGCGCGACGAAAAAATAGACGTTTTACGATTTTCCTCTGATGCAGCCCGCCTTAACGCGAGCGAAGCCGCGGGCGCCAGCTAGTATTGCATATTTTTAACAATTCTCATATCTTATCCGCTCCCCAATTTATTAAAAGGTTCGGACTAAGTACTTCAGACGTTATTAATCAAATGCCACAAGGCATCCTAAAAAAGGATACAAATAAAGAAACACATTTTTATTTGTAGGAGGGTAACAGTGAGTAATTAGAAGATAGCGGTCACAGAAGAGCTTAAAATATTTACCAACAAACACGTCAACCCTTGGGGATTGTAAATTATTTATTTTGTGTTCCTGTTGAACTTTCTTAATTAGTGTATTTTATTTAACGCGTTGAAAGGGACGCGGAATTTACGGTTAGCGAGAATTAACATTTATATTTCTAATAAAAATCTTAAAGCTTTTTTAATAATATAATCTTAAAGCATCATCTCCTATTCGTTTACCAAATTTCATCAAAATTTCCTATCGTCTTTGGTGTGCACTCTATCTAATTAAAACAGCATTGTTTACAACTGTTCTATAGTATAAATATAAACAAAGATCAAGGTAAATTGTAGAAACAGCTATACATTGCAATTGTCTGTGAAACTCAAACATAGATTTAATACATGCATGTAAAGGCCATCTCTCACGATGCTACACAAAAAGTATTCATTGGGAAAAGTGATTAGATTATAATTTATTATTTTATCTAAGTATTCAATTTTCTAATAAGTATATTTTTTCCAAGAATAAAGCAATGACTATTTTTATCTTAAAAAAAATTACAATCCTTAATCAAAACTATGTTGCTCTAATTTAAACGAATACAAATATTTAATAGGTAACCTACCTACTTACGATATAAATTAATTAAATGTTAGTATTTAAATTACTTGTTACCAAACTTAATATCTCACTCGCAAAACTTCTGTATATTTCTGATGATGCTTGTTTTCGGTCAGTGTACTCACTCAAAAACTCTCGTCACTCTCAAAAATAAGTATATATAGTGATGATGTGTGTCCGACCGATTTCGGTCATGACGACCACTTCATGAATTAAGGGCTCTCTTGTTAGCTCGCATGTGGATTAAGTATGTAGCCAATCTTCTTGGAGAAGATCCTCGCACACTGCGGACATATGAACACACCGTTAAGGGCTCTCAGTAAGTGAAAACGGCAATATTGGCTGTTTTCTATAAGCTGCTGTTTAAAGAATTGAAGAGTTTCGCCCTGAAATTTCTGATATGTATTGTAGAACGTATGTTTAAAGGGAGGACTGTTTCCAAAACACTATGGGAAAAATTTTGCTCGATAGAAAAAAATCCTGAAGTTACCTCTAAAATTTCATATGAATACAGATAACATCCGTGTTTTATAATAAAAAATGTTTTAAAATCACCAACACAAAGGTATTTTACCTTTTCGATTTCGTGACTGATTTAAATTTTTGAAAAACTAAACATTTCTATTAACTTTTTGATAAAAATGTGAATGGCGCGCAACCGGGACGTCCTCCCCCCCGCCTCAGCCGCTTCATATGAATTTTCGCTGACCGCCTAACCCCCCTTAATATGATGAGCGATTTTTCTGACAGCTAATTATGAAAAAAAATCAGTATAGAATAATCTCAACAGATAGAGTTTTATTGAAAGCCGAGTTGTAATAATGGCTGTACCTATATTGTGCGCTATTTATTGGCAGCCAGAGGCAAAAAAAAAATCACCTAACAGTTTGACAGTTGCACAAATCACAATATTGATACTTTTTAGATGTTTTTTTTACAAAGTTTTATTTTTTTAAATTCTTTTCCCGTTTAATTTTCTAATCCCGTGAATTTTTGCTTTTTGTATGGAACTTTTTATCTCGCCTTTGCTTAAGCGACATCTATGAAGTCATCTGGAGCAAACTTTTTTTTTTATTTGGGTTTCGGAAAATCCCTCATTGTATTCAGTTAGCACAGATGGTCGGGCTTTTAATTCATCGCGTCGTTGGATTTCAAAGTCAAGGACTTGATTTTAACCAAAGCCATCCATTCCCATCTTTGGACAGCTTGCTACTCAAGGGCCTCTATGCATGTAAAGTACAAGATATTTAAACTACATACTACACAATAGTAAGATATGGGTGGCTACGTGTGTGATGGGCCTTGTTCATACACTGGGAGTTTCCGCATATTGTATAAAGTTTTAGAGCTTAACCGCGAGTCGGATAACCTGCAGGTAAAGTTATATTATAGTACTTTTGTACAGAATAAAGTGTAATCAACACTTGTTCAGCTTTTGTTTTGCCCGCGACTTCATACCCCTTTCCAACCGACTCGTAATCGAGCGTGCATGTAACTTTGAAAAAATCTAGCGCTCGCCAGAATTTATTTTGTGGAACGCAACCGACACCAATCGTTCGTGCAGGATCCTGTCTATGTGAATAATAATACTCGGGCTAGTTTGGACTCGCCAGTCCGACGCAGGATTTCACGGAAGATGGCGGCAAATTTCGGCGGGGGAAAAGCGTCACGTAAGTATTAATTTTTAGGTTATATTTTATAAGAATCCATTTATGAAGCATACATTTGATTTGAGTGTGAATTACTTTACTTTATTAACGCGTTTTTTTCGTAAATATTTCAGTGGAATTTATTTTATTCGTCTTTTAATTCAAAGATGCACGCATGTGCGGTTTAGGTGGTAATTGCACGAAAATATGACTTATTCCGTACTACTCGATACTTCTTGTATCGTGTTATTTAACGGTATTAATTGGTGTTTCAGATTTCTTTCAGGACGAAGACATTATAGAAGCCTAGGGAAATGGTGACGATTCAGATATTAAGTATTTTAACGACTCTGATGATGAAGAATGCTTCTTTAGCCTCGATTAACTTTATAAATTCGATTTTCAAGAAGGTTCAGCAGAAGATCATCAAAATGCTCAACTACAAGACGTTCTTGGACCTGAAAATTCATCTCCCGGGCCGCTATCAGCAACAGAACCACCATCATCAGCTCCACAGTGTCCAAGCCATTCAGGTTCCCGACCGAAAGGTTGGAAGGTAACAACTTTCGAAGACAAAGAGCATTCCTATCCCATTCTACCTAATAACCTGGTAAAAAGTCCAAAAGAATACATGCAAGGTTATTTGTGGTGAAAGCCAACAGGTAGTTAGAGATTCTACAGTACTGGTGAAGTGGAAAGTCTGTACTGATAGCTTCTAATTGCACTGGATCAAACACGACTGAAATTATTAAACGATGGGACAAGAAAATTCGTGCCTATGTGGACGTTACTGCTCCTAAAATAATACAGAACTATAATCGTTACATGGGAGGTGTTGACGTCCTTGATCAGCGTCCATTTTCTTATTTTGATGAAGGTTCTGTAATACTCAACCTGTATTACAGAACCTTCATCAAAATAAGAAAATGGACACTGAAAGTGTTGATACATTTTTTTGTCTAGTGAATGCCTGGCGTGCATACAAAATAGACTGTTCCGCTATAATTAGAAAAGAAATAAAATTATGGATTTATTGGAGTTTCGTCTACATATTGCTGAAGTATTACTGAATATACCCGACAAGCGTCGTGAGTCTTCAGTAACACTTGAGCTTGAAGTACCACGAAAGTTTAAAAAACTTTAAGGCCATCAGATAGGGTAAGGCATGATGGTAATGACCATTTGCCAATTTTTGAAATGACAGAGATTTTGTCAATTTGAAAAGTGTAAAAGTGGGACTAAGATTCGGTGCATAAAATGCAATGTTTACCTTTGTACAGTAGGGGCCAGAATTACTTCAAAGAATTCCATAAAAATTATGAAATTAAGTGTTTTTTTGCATTTTTTATTTATCTTTTATATTTCTAAAGTACTGATCACTTGTTTTAGAAGATATTTAATAAGGATTAAAATTTGATTTTGCTGACTTACAACTAAATGTGAGTACATTATTATTTTTTCGTAAAAAAACACAATTCTAATAAGTTTTAAGAATTAGTTGTTCCTATTCAGGTTAACTATTATTAGAATTGTAAAACTGATTGTCAAATTGATTAAAATAAATATTTTCTGATTTTATTATGGTTTGAAATACCTTTTTCATCAAGATGCACATTCGTGCACATGTCAAGTGATTCCTGAGACGCACGATCGTGCAGACGATTTCCCGGAAAACTGTGATTTTCCGATTTTTTTAAATATTTTTTCCTGGTACCTTGGACATCTAAAAATATGAATTAAGCATAAAAATTTAAAAAATACAAAACATGCTTTGCCGGTTGGAAAGGGATACACGTAAAAATCCCGTTTGTTCCCGTTATAAATTAGGGTAATCTAAGTAATCGAAGTGGTGGTGGGGAAAAGTAAGTTGGATTCGAATCTGCTTCATTTCGGGCGTATAAAAAGCTCAAAGTCAATGAACCATCAAAGCTTCAAACAAGGTATTTATTAATTTACAACATAACGAATTGTATTGTATTATATTGGGGTAAAAGTTACTATAGTAACTTATTGCTAGATATCCAATGTTAGGAATAAAGAATATCATTTTATGTCAATAGAAAGACTTAAATAGGTTTATTATAATATATAGTTACCTATACACAGTTACTGAATACCCGTAACGAATATACTAGATATATGGTCATTATTTTGGTTTAAACCGAAGCCGGATGAAATATTAAACCATGTTGCATTTAAATACAATCTGCAGTTCTCTCAAATCAAATTTGAGCACTAAATCCTCATCCTCAAAGTTAGATTTAGCTTGCACATCTGGAGATTATTCTATCTCAAAATGTTACCGCGTGAAACTGCAAAATATTTATGCAGAAACGAAGCTTGGATTTTGTTTTTCCGTTGGATCCCTTGATTAGGTCCACTTTGTTTTTAAATAGGTAGCTAGGTATGTAAATTCTACACTATCATTAATAGGGGACCGGCCAAGGTATGAGAATTGTTAAAAATATGTAATTTTATGATAGAATACATATAATTAAACACATTTTGCGACTTTGTATCACGAATTTATTCTCCTGAGCAATTTTATTAGAGTTCAAACTTTTTGGGAAAGTCCATTTTTGATGATTTTATTATTGTGAGATATTTCAAAGAAGCATCAAAAAAAAAGTTGTCCTATTGTTATTTGAAATTAATATGTAAATATCTTGTTTGTTTTTACAAATAAACTCAACGCTGTTAGGGTCAAAATAAAGAGAAGCTTTTGAATTTTTCGAAGCTTGCTTAAATACCTAACTCTAAACAGAAGCTGGTACCTAGATAGGGTCTCTAATGATTCTCATAAAAATATTTGTTATAATATAGTTCGAAATAATGTTTTTTCACATAATCATTAATAATAATTATTTAACTTTCCACCCACTAGCAGCAACTTGTTATCACTATGTATTTAAACAAGCTGTGAATAGCGTGGTTGGTTACAAAATTACTATTACTTTAGATTTAAGTCCTTTTTTTTTTCAAACTTTTTATTTTGTAACTGTTTGTTGTTCCTTAATAAATAAATAAACATCATAATTAATATAAATTAAAATTAAAATATATTTTTTTACATAATTTTTTTAACATAATTGTTTTGTAATAAATACAAATTGTCATAAACATAAATAATCATAATATAATTTAATCATAATAGTAATACTCATAAAGTACAGAGAAAAGAGAACGCATAATGTACGGATACACTAAGAGAAACGGTAAGATTTGTTAAGTTTTTGTTTTTTTGTTGTTTATGATCGCGGCTTAGGGGTGGCCCAAGGGCCACTCCCGCCGCACCCTAACCTATACTAGTGTTTTTGTCAACTTAATGTGAAATAGGTATAATCAAATATCACATTTTCACATTTAGGATAACATCAACAAAATAAAAGATGAACAAAATAAAAAATACACTATGTTTATGACCACAGCAATTATGACAAATCCATTATGATAAACCATTTTATAAGAAAATTCAGTGTGACAATCTATGATTATGCCTACACAAATATTATTACAATAAACATTATTTGAATAAAATATTATGATAAAAGAATTATGAGAAAGGCCTTATGACAAACCATATTATGATTATTAACCTTATGAGAAATAAAAGGATCCCGTATTTTAAATAAAAAAATACGATAGATAAACATAATCCAAATTTGTAAAATTTTATGACCTATAATTGTTTTATAAAAACAGGACTTAGTACTTACCTTAATTTGTATGTTGCAGATGACGTTTCATGCGACGTTGCAGTCTCCGTGATCATAGCCAGGAGAGCCAATATACACAGCCAATAATTTTCATCATCCTTCAGTTCAAAAGGACATTCCCATATTAGGACGGACTTTATGTTTAAATCTTTCACATTTCAGGATATACGACTCTGAAACATCTTACCCGACGATATCCGTAACATTTCGACTAAATCATTTTTCAAAAAACAAATTCGTTCGCTGTTTCTTAAGGAAATTTCAACGCAGCAGAAGTAACCATCTATGCTCTTTTATATTTGTGTATATATACATATAAAATACATACTACATACATATATATATATATATATATATTTAAATATGTATGTTTATTTGCCTTTATATTTTATGTAGTACATTTGTGATACCTATTTATAAAAATTTTAGTCACTTTGTGCACCCAGACATATTTATTTCTGTTTATCCCGAAGGTTGACTGGTAGAGAATGCTGTTAGCATTAAGTCCGCCTTTTATACCATTTTTGGTTTAATAAAGTTTTAAATAAATAAATAAAAGGGTTGTAACTAAAAATGAAGAGAAATGAAGAAGAAATCTTATCGAGAATACACTGCTTCTCTCAACCAAGATAGAATTTCTGATAAATTTGTCCCTTCACCACATCGGGTATCTAAGCTACATATGGGCACGGAAATATCTGAATCTTCTAGTAATTTAAATAATGACATAAACGAATAACGAATATACGAATATATTTGTACCGTACTCCCTTAGGGAGAGGGGTAACTTAAATTATATATTTATTTTAGATTAGAATGTCAGTAACATGGAAAGACAAGCAAAAATAAATTACAAGTTGGGATGAAACTGATCGCAAAATGTTCTACCCAGAGTAATCTCAAAGATCGTTATTATGATGGCATGTTTATTAAAGTTTGATGTAGCTACGATAAATGAGCTTGCTCAATTGAAGAGTTTGAAAAAAACAAATTAAAGTAAAATTTAGTTCTGCGTTTCGTTACAGGATCGAGATTGAATGAAGAATTTTCCAAAAAAACATTTGAAAATTTTCAAAAACTAGGTCTCTTTTTAGCATTGTTTTTATTTAGTCTACTAAGTATAAAAATCCGAGACTTTCCGTCCGATAACTTTTTGGAATTGGGTCAATCAAGACTAAGTTTGGCCAAGAATTTGATTTTCTAAATAAAACAGGTGAAGTCAGAATTAACTCGTGTTTCAGTGGTGCCGTACATTGAAGCAAGCGAGATATGGTCACCATATATTTATCCATAGCACAGATTACTTAAAACTATACAGATGGAAAGCTTCCTAAGAGACGACAAAATTCATACCTATTCTTATAGGGCTATCACTTGGTTATTGAAAAAAAAAAAAACATATTATTTCTATTTTTGGTACATATATTGAAAGAAAAACAGTTTTACATTGAAAGTGTAATTAATCTTCTTAAGTTGTACTTACGGAGTATTTCGAGTCGAATAGCGAAAACTCCATGCAAATTGGATTAGTAGTTTTTGAAAAATCACGAAAAGGTCCAATCTATATCTATACCTTTCATTGAAATTCTTTTTGCCGTTCAGGCACAAAAAACGGAACATAGGTAGCTAGGTATACCTACTCCAATATAGTAACTATGTGTTCGCATTTATAATAGGTACTAGGATAATTCAATCACAAATAGGGTAATTAGTCACCTATATAGGTACCTATGTATACAAGTCAATCATCTAGGACATAAACCTCGTATTATATAAAACAAGCTTTAGCCCGCGGCTTCACCCGCGTGAATTTCCCACGGGAACAGTGCTTTTTCTCGGAATGAATGGTAGGTACCCCATGTCCTGCTCAGTACCATATGTACCTATATATGCGATTGCGAAATTGCAGTAAGATTGTTCAGTAGATAAAGCGTGAAGAGGTAACCAACAATTAAACTCACTTTCGCAATATTAGTTAGGATATGCTAGGTATTATGATTACATACCTACCTATGTCAATCCGCGGGAAAAGATACCTATTAATTTTAAAAATATGTTTTTCTATGTTTAACATGATTATTTAAGCAAACAGTGCAATAAACCATTTTGTTCACTATTTTAAAACACAAAACGACACGACCGAAAAAGAAACAAGTCAGTAACGCTGCGCTAACACGACTGCTGCGCGGCGCGAGTGAGCGCGCGAACCCTGACATATCGCACCCGGCGAGTGGCGCCAAACCAGTTTAAACCGGTTTGGCTTTGTACGTGACAGCGCGTGTGTGCGTAAGCACCTCGCGGTATCAAGCTTGTAGTAGTGTACTTATTTGAAGCGCTTGTATGAAGCTTACCCTCTGTACCCTTTTAACTACTTTGTGTCCATAGTCAAGGTAGTAGATACATTTACTTTTTATGTTTTCTTATCTTACGCATAAGAATACCCGAATCATTAAATCAAGACTGTAAAATTATTTTTACAATTCAAATCAGGGTACCATATTATTTGGTCTATAAATTAATAATATCACACTTGCATATCGTAGAAAATACCAGAGAATGGGCAGGTAAGAAACTGTTATGTTTTTTACTTGCAATTTTTATGTAGGTAAAACACATTTCTATTAATCCATATTGAGACACAATTATGGGTACATTGGCAGAATTGACCTAGCTTTTTATGCCTCATCTTATTAAAAAATTCGTACCTATGTTTTGTTCATAGTAAAAGGCTTGTGGCCGCCTGTGCTAGCAGCCACTCTTCAGAAGATGCTCAGGTGAGGAGAGGAGACTGATCTAATTCTAAAAGATCTAATTTGGTAGTTAATTTAATTCAAATTTGATTATTCATCGCACTGACAAGTGTCAGTGCGCGTATGTTCCGATGAACGCAACGTAGAATTAAATGTGCGTGAACAGGCTTGCTTAATTTTCCACCTGCTAACCATACAAAATCTACCTAACAAATGGCTCTGTCTACCCCGTAAGGTATAAAAACGTGATTCTGTATTTGTACGATCAACAGTTTTCGAATGGAACCCTAAAAGAAGTTGGCAATGGAATGATCCCTAGATTCGCGAGTCGCGGCACGTCGGCGCTCCTACGGCGCTTTTTACTGCACGGACGCTCGCCTTCATTTAGTTCATTCATGCTTCTAAGGAAATGCAATTAAAATTGAAATCCTTTGAAATCTTTCTCGATGTTAAGATTTCTGTATCGTTTTTCTTTTTATTTTTTTTTATTTAAACTTTATTGTACACACATACAAAAGTACAGTACAAAAGGTGGACTTAATGCTAAAAGCATTGTCTGACAGTCAATCCTTAGGGTTGAGCAGAGAGTTCATGTGGGTGTAAATAAATTTTATTATACAAATTAATTATTGGTAAATTAAACAGATACATATTAAGACGCTACGTAAATAAAATAAATTAATAAACATATAATACATATATAATACAAATAAATACAAGAATATCCGTACCTATGAATATATATAATATACTTACATAAATTACAAATAAAGATGAAGCAATCAAACAAGGGTCAGTTTTGTCGATGATTCAGCATATGTTTGTAGACAGTCACTTTAAAAGAATCTCTACTAGGAGCCCTTCTGATGGAGTCGGGTAGCGAATTCCAGAGTCGCACAGCTTTAACGGTAAAAGAATTAGCAAAGAAGATAGTTCTATGAGGGGGGGTAGCTAGGATGGAGAGAGTTGGAAGAACGCAGGTGCCTATCATGAGTGGAACTTAAAAGTTTGAAACTGGATTTTAGGTATTCAGGGGAGTTAGGGTTATTAAGAATGTTGTACAAGAGACAGAGAATGTGGAGATTCCTGCGTTCACGAATTGTTAGCCAATTGAGTTGCGACCTGTACTCGGACACATGGTCAAATTTGCGAAGAGAAAAGATAAATCTAATACAATAATTAAGGAGACGATCTAATTTGTTAAGTTGCTCTTCAGTTATATCCAAGTAGCATGCGTCCGCATAGTCAATTATGGGAATAATCAAAGATTGAGCTAACATGGTCTTAGTCTTTACAGGAAGGAAGTTTTTCAAACGTTGCAAATAGTGAAAACAAGCAAATACCTTACGGCTTAGTTCTGCCAGATGTGTTTTCCAAGACAGTGTGTTGTCAATAAAGAGCCCAAGATCTTTAACATCAGTGCTAAAAGGAATATTATTTCCACCATATGAGACTGGCGTAACACTGCTTAAATCTAAAGAATTTAGCTGCCTAGGACTGCCGACAACTATAGCTTGGCATTTTTTAGGATTCACTTGTATGCCAAAGTTATTGGACCAATCCATTACATATTTTAAATTTTCATTTAATAATGATATGGCAGCGTCAACATTATCTGCTTCAATTTGCGAGTAAAGCTGCAGGTCATCGGCGTAAAAATGAAATGAGCAAGTAAGACGACTTGAGAGAAGGTTAATGAATATGGAAAATAAAATTGGAGATAGGATGCCGCCCTGTGGGACGCCAGCCACGAGGCTGCACCAGTCAGAGGTATCCTGTCCGATACAAACCTGCTGCCGACGTCCTCGAAGATAGCTGGAAAACCAGTCAATCACTGGAGATGAAACATTATAATGAGAAAGAATTGCCAGTAAAATATCGAAATCGACAGTGTTGAAAGCATTCGTGAAGTCAATTAAAACTAGAACGGTAACTTGCGTATTCTCCATTCCAGCCCTAATGTCATCTGTAACTCTAAGCAGTGCAGTGGTGGTGCTATGACCGGACCTAAAACCAGACTGAAAACAATTCATCAAATGGTTATCATCAACAAACTTAGAGAACTGACTAAAAAGCTGAAGCTTCCAACACTTTCGAAAGAAATGAAAGAATAGAGATAGGGCGCACATCATTTAAACGAGTGGGATTCGAAACTTTAGGAAGTGGACGCACAAAGGCATTTAGCCACTGAGAAGGAAATTTATGCTGAGACAAGCTATAGTTAATAATATGTGTGATAATTGGAAGTACAAAGCTAAGGATATGAATGATCATCACGCGGCTAATTTGGTCAAACCCGGTGGCATTAGAGGTAATTGACATGATAATTTTACGTACATCTACCTCAGTAACTGGAGAAAACTCAAAAGAACTTCCATCAGGGACAGGCAAATCAGATATAGAAGCGATAGTACGCCTTTTGATATTCTTATCAAGTAGTGCAACAGAAGTGAAGTGAGTGTTGAGATCATTAAGTGAGAATGGTAACTTCGATATCGAATCATTCTGAACTTTGCCTATGCCCTGCGAATTTAGAAATTTCCACATGTTAGCTGAAGAAACGTTTTCAATATGGTCGCTGAAGTAGCGGCGTTTGGCATTCCTACACATCTGATTACACCGATTCCTTGCAGCCTTAAACGCATTCCAATTCTCGTCAGTACGGTTTCGTTTAAACTTGCGAAATGCACGGTTACGCCTTCTCATAGCAATGCGAACAAGACTGGTTATCCAGGGAGCCGGTGCGCGCTTCACTTTTATGGCTCGTATAGGTGCATGAACATTGTATAGCGATAAAACAATATTATTAAACTGAGAAACTTTATCATCTACTGTATTTGCATCAAATACGGGGGACCAATCAATTTTAGCTGCATCAGTAGCCAGGGCATCACCATTCATGCTCGAGAAACAACGTAGATATAAAATACGTGGCTTTAATTTAGAAACTTTAATTTTATATGATACATAGATAAGGTCATGGTGAGAAAACTCAGGGGCTGGCATTTGACCATGACAAGCGACAAGCCTTTCAGAAGAAGTAAGGATCAGGTCAAGCAGTGTATCACCGTGATCTGTAAAATGGGTTGGACCAGACGGTAGAATAGAAAAATTCACAGATTTTACGATATCAAGAAGAGAAGATGTTCTGGTATCGTTTTTAAACAAACAAGTATTAAAATCGCCTAGAATTAAATGATGTTCATAAACAGAACTTATCGACTCAATTAGTGTCTCGAAATCTGAAAAATAATTAATCCCGGGGGGGCTGTAAACGACTCCTAGAGCGGCTTTGACACCTTTAACAATAATCTCAAGCAAAATGTACTCCATTGAGCCCGTATACTGAGAAGGCGACATTGAGATAATTTCAAATTTAATGTTACTACGTAGGTAGATAGCAACGCCACCACACCCTGCACCAACGCGGTCATTGCGAATGAGAACAAATCCTGGTAGTGAGTAACAAGTTGAAGCTAAGCTGGGTTTTAAAAAAAGATTCAGAGACTAGTACTGCATTAACATAATCTGAAGAGAAAGTTTCCAAAAAATCATTATAGTGCCCCGGAATACTCTGTGCATTTATATGGCACACATTAAAATTGTGAGGAAAATTAGAGAAAACATTATGCACATTAGATCCCAGAGTGCCTGCCGATTCACAGGAGGCAAAACTAGAATCATGCGAATCCAAGGCATAACAGAAAGATTCGTCTGTATCGACATTGCTTGATTGCTGCATTATAGACATATATTATAAATATTCAATAAACTAAAAATATATAAAAATATGAATAATTGAAAATAATAATATATTACTATACCTAAATATTGTTAAGAGTCTCAAATTAAAAGTAAACCTAAATTAGCTGCACAACCCGCCGGTTGGACACAATACATTGTTTAATAAGAAAGTAACACATTCACAACATAATTAAACAAGTGTGACTATAGATGTCTTTGCCTTTTTAAATTGATATCGGGAAAATAATTCGAGGTATGGCACATCACTGCAATGTCAAACAAATGTCAATGCATAGCAAACGTCAATGTCAAATATTTCAACAAGCAAACAAAACAAAATCAGATTCTTGTTAGGCATCTAAAGCTGTGGATGGATGTGCTTCTTAATGAGCTAGTTCCTGCGGTACTTATATTAATTCTGTGGCTGCGGTGTAAGCGAACTACGCTGTTAACGCATTACTAATAGTAACTTCATATTTTCAGTAAATTAATGAGCATGGTCTCTCTCTTTAGTCGTATTTCCTCATGACTGAGGGTTGTGGTAATTATATGGAATGAAACACACACAACGACTCTCTTGGCAATATTAATGGAGTGGTTCGCCATTGCCTTCTCCATTTCACACACTAGCTGATAAATCATCAACCAGAGTGCAGGTTTCCTCACGATGTTTTCCTTCACCGGAAGCAAGTGATGATCGATGAAAACTAACATGAGTCAGATTGGTATACAAACTCGTGTAGCCCGGGCAGGATTCGAACCTGAGATACTCTGTTTGTCACTGACCGTCTTATTCCAAAAGTTTTAATTTAAAACAGGTTTAAACCTCGACTAAAAGATCCTGGATTGTTACGGTGTCAAAATTAGTACCAGGTTTAAATCGCGGTCTTATTACAAATCTAAGACTAACCGAGGACAACATAAACCAGAGATCATCCGTGGTTTAAACAAAAAATGACAGTCATTCGTTCTTTCACACAGACTTCGTTCATTATGACATTCCGTTTCTTTCGACGTTGATATGAACTTCATACTTAAAATTCGTAAATAACTTTTTATCAATAATAAAACAAATCATATTATTATTCTTTCTTTTAGTTTTAATCTCAAGAATGAGCACAACCAACATTGGTGCTTAGGATTGTGTTTATAACTAATCATAATATTTTTAAAATATCTAGCATGAAATAGATCAAACGGAACGCAGTTACGCGGCACGTAATTTGACACAATGACCAAAGCAAACCAAAGTTATGTTTTTTAGGTTACGTTTACATTACAAGAACTTGTTGTTAAAAATAAAGAAATATCTAGTTTCTAGGAATACTGATGCGTAATTCTGTGCGAAAAGTCGTGTATCAGTGGGTCTAATAGTGAAATTAATCACACCGACGATACATCAAGTCGCCAACACGTCTACAATAAATCGCAATCTTCGAAATCCATCATAATAATTGGTATTAATATCCACTTTCTTCAAAAATCTACACAACATTATCCAAGTTAACCTCAAAAGCAGAGTTAGACCATAGATAAACTAGGGGTCTCGCGGGTTTAACTTTGGTACCGCAGATAGTCCAAGACTTAGCGTTAAACTTCGTTTTGTAATAGGATTTTTTTTAGTCTATGGTTTAATCCAAGATTAAACCTAGTATCAAATTTAGTCCGCTTTTTGGAATAAAACGGTGACTGTTTATCACGGCGACCTACGTTAGCGGCAGAACGCTTCAAATGCGATAAGCAGCGCGCGACGACGACGACGCGACGACGCGACACGCCGCGCTAAGCGTAAACGTCAAATGTATGGACGTACATACTCACTTGTGGCCTTTGTTGTGTTGGCGGCGTTGTCGTAATATTACCATCGTCGCGTGAAGCACGGCATCGCATCGCGCGGCATTTGTCGCATTTGACGTCCACGCTGGACAGGAGGTTACGTTCAATTTTCATTCCATGTTCTATGTTTCCTTTCACTGAAAGCAAGAGGCCGCCTCATCCTGTCATAACCTGCATACAACTGTGTTTTTACAAAATCAAATATACAGAGCAAAAATTACGGTAATTTCCTTTTGTTGATGATTAATTTTACGGATTTATATCGTTACATACCTACATAGAGAAAAAACAAAAACTTTATGAGTCTAATAACCACAAAACAGAATCAGTGGGTAAGTGTTAACCTCAAATTTACAATTTAACTTTTTTAATCACAAAAGCAAGGCTCTCATTACCTGAACACCCTGCGATCCAGTTTATCATAAATAATTATTTAAATTTTTCCGGATGTTCCACTCAAAAGAATGTTTATGTTGGTTGTTACTGGTTGTTACAGAATTAACAAACTTTGGCAGATGTTTTAAAAAGAGAACTCTTTCAAGGTATTTTGTATTCTATTGTATTTTTTGAAACGTTCGTCTTTTTTCTAAGAAATTTATTTTTTTACAAAATCGTCTACAGATTCATAATTTTCTTGAATTGTTTAAACATTCAAGACGAAATAAAGGTCAAAAGGTATATAAGTAGGCAAAACATATATTTTACTAGCTGTTACCCGCGGCTTCACCCGCGGCAAAAAAGGATTAATCACTATCCCGCCCCTGTGAAACTGTTGCTTGAGCGCGAGTTAGCACTTTATTCACGATGGAGCGAGTTGAAAAATAGGTAAAATAGCAAATAGGCAAAATTACAAATTCATAGGCAAATACCTTTTATACACTCGCATATATATGTGTCCATGAAATTTAGTAAGGCTGCTTGCGTGCGTGTCGTGATTTTCAATCAAAATGGCGCGAAAATTTCATCGTTACCGTACAGCGAATATATAGATATATTGATAAAGATAAAATAATAAAAAAAACGTGCCAACAGGTCATAAAAAGTAACCTGAACCTAACTTATTTTCTGCCTTCAAGTCTTTCCGGGCGGTAATAAAAAAAAATAATCTGAACCTAACTTTGTTTCCGCCCTTAAGTCTTTCCAGGCGGTCTAAAAAAAAAACCTAAACCTAACTAGGTACTACTATATGATCTTAGCTTCTTAATATACAAAGTTTAACACTCAAAAAATTTACAATTTCGAAAACATTGTTTTTTTTTTAGACCCACCGTGAATTGGACTAACTGCGAATTGAACCAACCGCGAATTGGACCAACCGCGAATTGGACATTTTTTGGAACTTGGGGCCAATCGCGCCTAAACCGTGTCAGTGATGTCTACAGCTAAGTTCTGGGCGGGGTGGGGTGCGGTATTTGAAATGAGTGCGGGGCGGTGAGTGACCGATATGTACGTTAGTACTACTTACTATTCTGTGGCGCTTCTGTTTTCGCTACACTATATGGTATAAATAAACATTTTTAAAAATATTACTCGAAAGAACATTCTTCGCGAAAAAATATTGAAAGAACTTGTCCGCGGTAAAGTGCCATCTCGTGGCAGGCCGTGAGAAGTAAAAGCAAGTATTTAATTAAAGCGCCATCTAATGACAAATTAGATGTAATGGAAAAAATATAGTGTACCTCATACGGCTATGTTGCGCGCCCCGCCTCCGCACGCAATGTACATCACAACAAACTTACTGATGTTCTTTCACACACATAATATATGAGCAGAGTGCCATTAGTCCGTGCACTCAGCAGCGGTCCGAACAACTCGACGTATCTGGGCATACTGCCAGCCGCCCGGTGCAACGGCCCATTTTATATAGAAGTTGTGGGGAGGCTGACGTAACGTCACTTTGACGTAACGTCATTTTGAGATGACGTCTATTTTGTCAAATAATAGATAGCGTTACTATAATTGGTATCCCATGCCCACGGGAACCATTTTTTCCGGGATAAAAAGTAGCCTATATGCTATTCCAGGTAATTATCTACCTCTGTACCAAATTTCATCGAAATCCGTCCAGAAGATTTTGCGTGATTGAGTTACAAACAACCTCACAAACTCACAAATTCACTAACTCACAAACTCACATCCAAACTTTCGCATTTATAATATTAGTATGGATTTTGATAAGTGCATACCAAATTAAACATATATAGTGACTACTAATAATGTGGTATGAGTAAAAATTTGTGCGAATAGGGTTATAAAATGTATACTCAAATATTAAGAAAAATGAGGTGTAAGAATTTAGTTTGTCATTTATTTTATTTTTTAAATAAAGAATGTCCTTTATGACGTCAGTATGCTTACACTACATTTTTATTTTTTATACGCTGCCAGCTAGTATCCATTAATTTTAATTTGTTATGCAAACGTTCCACGCCTTTGACACACTTTAAGAGAAAAAGGACTTTTAGTCTGAATTCTTATACAAAAATTATACAATGACATATAATACTTACAATATGACATCAAATAAATCTGTGTAATTCATGTGTGATTCTTAATTAATTACATAAATTTTAGCAAAGGTATGAGTGTTCCTTGCCCATAACTACTACTTAATTTTCTTTACGCCAAATATGACTTGATAAATATGTGAGTCAAGCGAATAAAAATATTAAAAATATATATTAAGTAGGACCATACCTTATGTCAGTCAAAGCTGAAAAGGATTGTCTCATAGCCGAAGATCCGTCTTCGTTCAACAAAATTGTCAATTTGCCAATCTGATTATCCCCCGTAATACCCTGAAGGGGCGACATTGTCACACATCACCCTGTATACTCAAACTACATTGCTAAGCCAAAGAGTACTCTACGATATTGAACACAAGATTCAATTTCAAATAACACAATTCTATCACAAGTTGGTACATTTGTTTACCCAAATCAGAATTTTGACAAGTCGGTGACAATGAGACACGGGCCAATATTGACCAATTTCAATAAGAATTGTTAGGATCTCATATTGTTGGTTTTGGTATTGTTTCACGATTCAATAGAATATTTTAAGTCTTCACTATTCATTGAGGTTCTACTTATAGAATCGTTAACAAAACCATTTCACTCCGCATTTGGCTGTTATTGTAATTTTAATAGACTATTTATTCGTATGAAAACTGTACAAATACAATAATATTCAGGGCCATGGTTAATTCATGGTCGAGTTTGGTACTTTATTAAAAAAAAACTCATCTTCAATAGTGCGAAAATAAAAGTTGAATCAATTTAAATAAAAAATAAAATAAAAAGATATTCATAACTAGTTTCGTCAATAATAACAATAAACAATAGAAAAATAAATTAGTCAAAAATGCCACCCTGGACTGTACCCGGCTCAAAGCTAACGCTTGCCGCGTTCCCCTTTGAATAGCTATAGATAACCTTCGAACCAGGTACCATCCGGAGCGGTAGTCATATGCACGGCACATATCTCGCTAATAAAATGCTAATAATTTAAATTAAATATTCACACACATGATATGTGACAGATACATAAGTATAGCATTCAAATATAGATAGGTAGGTAACTTTCGCAATGATCGGTTACGGAATTTGCGACCAAAAATATATTTTCTTGAGCTCCTCCATGCTTCGGAATTCGGAAGGCACGTGTCTAAAAGTCCAACCATCCTCATTGGGCCTTAACTTTGTAGGTCAAGTTAAGGCCAATGCTCCTTATTCTTCGATAAGGTAGGCCAGTGCCCCAGCCGTGGATATTAATATGGCTGAAATAAAAAAGCGAAACTTGAAATTTTTAACCTACCTTGAAAAACGGAATATTACCCTTTTATTAATAATAAAGCAGGATGAAGTACCGAAAAGCAAATATTCATAAATTATGTACCTAGTTAGAATATATAATGGCCCCTGAAGTAAAGGGTACTCGAAAATATTAATATTTTGAAGGGAAATTATTTGTCGGATTCGGGCAATAAATTCTCGATTTAAGTAGTGAAAGGGGAATAATACGCAGTTCCTGGAAACCTTATTATATTGTTGGATAATAGGTATATAACGTGAGATATTCGTGGATAATTTGAGTTACTAAATAACTGTAAGGTAAAATTGCTTTTAATAAATTTTTTTACATATCTCTTGCTCTGTAAGTTTGTACACCCTTACACCCCTGAATGCCGGGGTGTATGACTATCATTACAGCATAGGTTTTGGAATTTGAAAAAAGAACTGTCATACTCATACTGCACGAAGAATATTTTTAAAAAGTAAAAAAAAAAATTCTCGGTATCGATTAATTACTCGAATCGGAATCTAGACAATTTATTTTAATTAAATACACATAATAGTAGATTATTAACCAAGGGCTGTATGACATCAATTGCATACGAGGTTTTTGGCGCCTGAGCGAAGCGAAGGCGCTAATTAACCCGAGTATGCAATTGATGCTTACGCCCGAGATAAATACTCTGCTTTACATATCGATTGTGAGGTAAGTAAACAACAAGACAGCAGGTTTCAATGAACATTTATTAAGAAGAAAAAAATGTGTATTTAATTAAAATAAATTGTCTAGATTCCGATTCGAGTAATTAATCGATACCGAGAAAAAAAATATTAACTTTTTAAAAATATTCTTCGTGCAGTATGAGTATTCCAAAATTCCAAAACCTATGCTGTAATGATAGTCATACACCCCGGCATTCAGGGGTGTAAGGGTGTACTTACAGAACAAGAGATATGTAAAGTAATTTGTTTTGACGTGAAGGAAGGATAAACAACATACTTTTACAATATGTATGAAGAGTATAGTATTGGGAATAGATAAATTTTTATCCCTTCTTTTGTTAATTATTTAGTATTCTTACTGATCTCATATTTACGTTTGAGATTAGTATAATTAATTAGCCATGAGTCTTTGTCTTCTCATCTCACAAACCCAAGGGTCCGCGGATTATTCAGTTAAGTAGCGGATCCAATTAACTCCTAGACCCAAGGTATACAACTGCCATTTTATACATATTTAGCGCTGGGTACTAGTGCTTTATTATTTTTGAATAGACGTTTTTTTAACAATTTACAACTACAATAACAAGAATACTTTATTAGCACACAAGAAATTACATTTTTAGTTTGCAAATTAATTGTATTGTAAAAATATTATTATGTTTTTAATATTTTCTTTTTGCATTTAAATGTAACTGCTTTCCCACTCCACTAAAAGCGAATATTTGATCTTTTTTTTTCTATCCTTATTAAATGTTGTTAATTTTTCCCATGATTATTATCTTGGGGCTGGAAAGAGCCCCTAAATCTTCAGATTAAAAAAAATATTGTCCAATAGTATATGTCCAATGATATAATATTATTAATTTGACATGGCTGATGATGATGTTTTTTTTTTATAACAGCGGCAAACGAGCAACGGGTCACCTGATGGTAAGCGATCACCGCTGCCAATGGACTACTGCAACACCAGGGGCTACTATCATCTCTAGCTACGTTGATATCCCCACTGCTGGGGCAATGCCTTTCTTTATGTATGGAAAAGGAGGATAGACCATGACCCACCGCGGGTTTTTGAAACTTTCAACACTTCCAAATACAGCTGACACCAACAACGGTTTAACGTTCCTTCCGAACCAATAGAGTTCGATATAATACATTTTTGGTCACCCATCCCGTGTCCGAACATTACAAAAGTTGTTTAACCGCCACTATAGCAGGTGAAGCGGTGGTGGCCGAGTGGTAGGGCGCCCGCCTGTGGCTGCAAAGGTCCCAGGTTCGAATCCTGCCCGTGATACATGAGGTGTATACCAATCTTACTCATGTATCTATGTTTGTTTTCATCGACCACTACTTGCTACCGGTGAGGGAAAACATCGTAAGGAAACTTGCACTCTGGTTGATGATGAGCTAGTGTGAAATGGATAACGCAATAGCAAACCACTCCATTGACATAGCCAAGATAGTCGTTGTGTGTTTAATTCCATATAATGACCACGACCATCAGTCATGAGGAATACCTCTAATTAGGTGGAGGATAGCAAGCGAGTGCACAAACCACTGCGCTGCCGAGCTGCTTGTCATATAATATAAATAGACGCAATTAATTGTAATAAGCACATGGACAATGTTTTTATCAATACCAATTCAATGACAGAAACTGTCAAGTTATGTTTCTATTTTAAAAGCACTTTCCAGTGAATGGCAAGTGCGAAGTGAGGCTAAGCCTCGGTGGTTACGAATGGCCCTCGTTACGTCGAGGGTGTCGTTAGAAGGGTTAACATTTGCATATGCGCGTGCATCCACCGGGGTACGAAATACCAATACAGAAATGAACACTCATAAAGTGTACGACCAGGTAACTGTTATGTACCTGTAATGTTAGTAATTATTAATTGATTTATATGTAGAGTGAGTGAAAGCACTGCATGTTTTTTTTTTAAGTTAATCTTTCTACACATTTTTACATTATCATTTACTATTTATACCTAATGCCTACGTCATTCAAATTAATGTAGACGGTTAAAATATTTTGTGCAGAACAACTACGGTCTGCTACCAGAAAATGTGGCAGAGAGAATCCGGACAAACGAAGCGGCGGGAAGAATTCTGTACCGGAACTTCACCGGGAAAAAACCACCGGTAAAAATAAGTACCGGGAAAAAATCTCCACGCGGCACCACGTTTGCCCGACTAAAACCTAACTAACTTAACGCAGTCTGCTACCACCGTAGCTTATGAAGGGAGCTACAGGGCCCTATATAATAACCTAACCTATAAATTAACTACAATTGAAAACCACTTACCAAACTAAATCTTCTTTCTCTTCGGATCCAAACTTGAGTGTCTTCGGGAAGGGGGAATTCCTAATCACCCTACCTAACCCATGAGATCTCAATTCCCCAGAACAAATAAATAGATTTCTTCCCGAAGTTGGCTCGGCAACAGATAGATGTGAGCGAGCAGCCACGCGTCACATCCCACAGGAGAAAGTCACAATGACGGGTACACAAACACAAAGTTCAATAGTTATTTAACAAACAGGAAATTCACAAATACAACTCAAGCTAATTAGCAATCAAAGAACGCGGGACCTCTCGCGTATTAAAAATCAAACCGATATCGCATAGGACAATGGCGGCCGTCCGCGACCCATCTTACACGCGAGCAATGTGAGAACCCCAAACCGCCTGGCGGCGATAACAGGAAACGCCTGCGTTTAGTTTTACCCAATATATTACAAACATCCCCCCGTCCCGGTCTGAGAAGCAGACCGCTAGCTTACTCTACGGGAAGGCGGGCGAGAGAGGTCACACCTCTCCTTAAAATCGAACCGTCGACCAACACCTCAGCCACACGCGGAGTGCCATCTCCGCCAAGAATCAAACGTAATATGCGAGCTCGTCGCCAAAGCAATGAGGGCAAATTTGCCTCTTTTAACAATACTAAATCACCCTCCCTGGGAGGCTCAGTCCTGTCTGTCCACTTCACTCTTTGCTGCAGCAAATGCAAATATTCAAGCGACCAGCGACGCCAAAAGTCCTGGCTCATTTGCTGCAACATTTGAAAACGCGACAACCGATATACGCGTTCATCCTTCCACGGGTATTCGGGCAGGGCATTCAACGGGCCCTCCCACCAAAAAATGACCAGGGGTGAGAGCTTCCAAGTCATTTGGATCTGGAGATAGCGGACAGAGAGGACGAGAGTTGAGGACCGCCTCAACTTTACAAAACACTGTGGCCAGCTCTTCAAAAGTTAGAGCCGTTTCTCCGATAATGCGGCGGAGGTGGGTCTTTGCGGATTTCACAGCCGCTTCAAAAATCCCTCCCCAATGGGGGCAACTTGGGGGACTAAACTTCCAGGTTATTCCCCTTTGGGCAGCAATTTGACTTAAACTAGTACAATTTTTATCAATAAACACAGAAACATCCTTAAGATAATTTACAGTTCCTTTATAGTTTGTGCCATTGTCAGACCTAATAAGGGAAGGTAGACCTCGACGCGAAACAAAGCGATCCAACGCGGCGACGAAGGCCTCCGTAGTCAGAGCCGATACCACCTCCAAATGGACAGCCTTGGTGGCCAAACAAACAAATACACACAAATAGCCCTTCACAATACGGGCATTACGAAAGGGAGAAGCCTTGATCGAAAAGGGACCGGCAAAATCGGTTCCAACGCCGTCAAACGGTCTCGAAGGTCGGATTCGATCAGCGGGCAAATCACCCATCTGTGGTTGCATCGTGGATGCCTTCAACCTATAACATGCAATACATCGAAACAGGACACTACGGATTGCTCTTCGGGCTGACAAAATCCAAAACTCGCGTTGCAAAATAGCCAACAAAGCATTGCACCCAGCATGGGCGTTACGAATGTGTCGATCAGACACCAAAAGCTGCACCAAGGGTCCGCCCTTGGGCAACAACAGAGGATGGCGAGTCTCATATGGAAGATCCGCCTTCCGGAGCCTGCCTCCAACCCGAAGAAGCCCATCCGAGTCGATGTACGGGTTCAAACGAGCGACCGCGCCCTTCAACTTAGCGCGTGCTTCGCGCAAAATATGAAGCTCTGACTCAAACCGTCCGGTCTGCACGACACGGACCCAATGCAACAATGCGCTCCGGCGCTCTTCTGCACCTGCAATCGGCTCCAACCGCTTTGCCTGTGGGTTTCTACAATTATGTATGAAACGCTTAATCCAACTGGTGACACCCAGAAGCTTATCCAAGCTGCTATACCGAGCAAGTAGCCAATCCGGCTCCGACGTCGTCTCAGCGACTACAGCATGTACACGGAGCCCAGTCAAACTCAAAGAAGTAACATCTGTCTGACAGACAGGCCAAGAAGTTTCTGATCCCATCAGCCACTCTGGACCCCACCAGAGCGGGTGTGACACCAATTCTGGTGCCGTACAACCTCGGGAGGCACAGTCCGCTGGGTTAAGCTCTCCCGGCACATGTCTCCATGTTATATCAATTCCGATATTCTGGATTTGGGAAACCCTGTTTCCAACAAAAACCTCCAAGGTATGTGGGGCCGCGCGCAACCATGCAAGCGCGACCTGGCTATCCGACCAGGCGAAGATGTCCCGTATCTCGACCGTGGCCGCCAGCTCACTGGCAACGTGATGCAACAATTTAGAAAGAAGGTGAGCTCCACTCAACTCAAGCTTGGGAATAGTCAGCCTAGTCCTGATGGGGGCGACCTTGCTCTTCCCTAACAAAAGCGAGACATTGACCCGGCCATCGGCGTCAACTGTCCGCATATAGACTGACGCGGCGTAGCCTCGCTCCGACGCGTCACAAAAGCCATGCAGGCTGGCTCGATATTTCCCGGGGGCAATATTCGACGAGGCAAGGCAATCCGATTGACTTCCTTAATCGATGAAAACAACTCGAGCCAATCATCCAATGGAGGACCAAACAGCGGCTCGTCCCACGAGACGCCCAAAGTCCAAAGTCTCTGAAGAAGACACTTTGCAGAGAATATCACTGGACTGATCCAACCGCTTGGATCAAACATACGGGCTATTACGGACAACACCGTTCTCTTAGTCCAGACTTTTGGTATTTCCAAGTCCACTTGGAATGTGAAAATATCGGTTAGCGGCTGGTACTGCATGCCCAGCACCGCTATCCTGTTGGGATCATCCACATCCTCAAACAGGTGAGGGTTCTGTTGGTGATCCTCCGGGATCCCTTCTAGAACTTTAGGCTCATTAGACAACCACTTACGTAGCTCGTAGCCACCTGTCTTCAATATTTCAATCAATTCATCCCGCAGTAGGAGGGCCTCCTCAATACTTTGGGCTCCGGTGCACACGTCATCAACATACAAGTCACGTGACAGCACGGAAGCCCCACGGGGAAAGCGGATCCGTTCCCGCTCTGCCAATTCAAGCAATGATCTGATGGCGATATAGGGACTAGATTTCAAACCATACGTGTTTGTGTTGAGTTCATACACCGTCACAGGATCCTCAGGGCGCTCACGCCAGAGTATCAACTGGAATCGCCTGTCCTCAGGATGTATGACTGTCTGGCGGAACATCATCCGGATGTCCGCGCCAAAAACCACTTGATGTCTTCTAAAGTTCAAGATGATGTCAATTATGTCCCTATGCAATTTGGGACCTGAATGCAAACATAGATTCAACGAAACTCCGTTCGAAGTGGGTGCGGACCCATCAAAGACAGTCCGCAACTTGCCCGTTGAGGCCTTCACCACCGCGTGGTGGGGCAAAAAATATGAAGCTCTGACTCAAACCGTCCGGTCTGCACGACACGGACCCAATGCAACAATGCGCTCCGGCGCTCTTCTGCACCTGCAATCGGCTCCAACCGCTTTGCCTGTGGGTTTCTACAATTATGTATGAAACGCTTAATCCAACTGGTGACACCCAGAAGCTTATCCAAGCTGCTATACCGAGCAAGTAGCCAATCCGGCTCCGACGTCGTCTCAGCGACTACAGCATGTACACGGAGCCCAGTCAAACTCAAAGAAGTAACATCTGTCTGACAGACAGGCCAAGAAGTTTCTGATCCCATCAGCCACTCTGGACCCCACCAGAGCGGGTGTGACACCAATTCTGGTGCCGTACAACCTCGGGAGGCACAGTCCGCTGGGTTAAGCTCTCCCGGCACATGTCTCCATGTTATATCAATTCCGATATTCTGGATTTGGGAAACCCTGTTTCCAACAAAAACCTCCAAGGTATGTGGGGCCGCGCGCAACCATGCAAGCGCGACCTGGCTATCCGACCAGGCGAAGATGTCCCGTATCTCGACCGTGGCCGCCAGCTCACTGGCAACGTGATGCAACAATTTAGAAAGAAGGTGAGCTCCACTCAACTCAAGCTTGGGAATAGTCAGCCTAGTCCTGATGGGGGCGACCTTGCTCTTCCCTAACAAAAGCGAGACATTGACCCGGCCATCGGCGTCAACTGTCCGCATATAGACTGACGCGGCGTAGCCTCGCTCCGACGCGTCACAAAAGCCATGCAGGCTGGCTCGATATTTCCCGGGGGCAATATTCGACGAGGCAAGGCAATCCGATTGACTTCCTTAATCGATGAAAACAACTCGAGCCAATCATCCAATGGAGGACCAAACAGCGGCTCGTCCCACGAGACGCCCAAAGTCCAAAGTCTCTGAAGAAGACACTTTGCAGAGAATATCACTGGACTGATCCAACCGCTTGGATCAAACATACGGGCTATTACGGACAACACCGTTCTCTTAGTCCAGACTTTTGGTATTTCCAAGTCCACTTGGAATGTGAAAATATCGGTTAGCGGCTGGTACTGCATGCCCAGCACCGCTATCCTGTTGGGATCATCCACATCCTCAAACAGGTGAGGGTTCTGTTGGTGATCCTCCGGGATCCCTTCTAGAACTTTAGGCTCATTAGACAACCACTTACGTAGCTCGTAGCCACCTGTCTTCAATATTTCAATCAATTCATCCCGCAGTAGGAGGGCCTCCTCAATACTTTGGGCTCCGGTGCACACGTCATCAACATACAAGTCACGTGACAGCACGGAAGCCCCACGGGGAAAGCGGATCCGTTCCCGCTCTGCCAATTCAAGCAATGATCTGATGGCGATATAGGGACTAGATTTCAAACCATACGTGTTTGTGTTGAGTTCATACACCGTCACAGGATCCTCAGGGCGCTCACGCCAGAGTATCAACTGGAATCGCCTGTCCTCAGGATGTATGACTGTCTGGCGGAACATCATCCGGATGTCCGCGCCAAAAACCACTTGATGTCTTCTAAAGTTCAAGATGATGTCAATTATGTCCCTATGCAATTTGGGACCTGAATGCAAACATAGATTCAACGAAACTCCGTTCGAAGTGGGTGCGGACCCATCAAAGACAGTCCGCAACTTGCCCGTTGAGGCCTTCACCACCGCGTGGTGGGGCAAAAAATAATGCTCAGTTGAGCTCCAATCAACTCGAGCCGGAGACATGTGACCCAAATCCTCGTACTCGCGCATAAATTCAATATATTTATCGTGAAGTACGTGGTCACGCTGCATGCGTCGCTCCATGGACAGCAGTCGTTTCTCCGCAAGCGCCCTACTTTGCCCTAGGCTAGGACGAGAGGCAACAAAGGGTAACCTAGTTACAAACCGACCGGAGGGCAACCTCTCCGTGGTCGATCGAAAAAGGGCTTCGCACTCAGCGTGTTCCGGATCCATCCTGGAACTCATAGGTGGCTCCTCCACCTCCCAAAACCTTTGCATGGTCTTGGCCAAGGACGCAGATGCGACAACCGGTGGCTCCTCCGCGGTGCCATTATCAAACACAGGGCCCATCAGGGCAAAACCAAAAATCGTAGACACTGCCATCAGTGAAGACGAACCGAGAGCCTTCTGTGTACCCAACAAAATCCAACCCAATACGTCCGAGCCCAGGAGCAAGTCCACTGGGCCGGGATGAAAGACAAAGGGGTCGGCCAAATCCAGACCCGAAACCAAAGACAACACACCCGGCGGTATGTCTGTCAAGGGGTGCCAACCCGCAATGGTATCCATTACCATAGCCGAAGTCGTGATCCTCATTGTGGAGGACTTCAGCGAAGAAAAGGTGACAAGTGTCTGGCCCGTCAGACACTTCACTTGTATGCCACCAACTCCAAGAAGTGGCACAGGCGAGTCTTCCACGACTAAACCTAACTGGCGTGCCACTCGAGTGGTGACCAAACTGCTTTGAGCCCCTGAGTCCAACAGAGCTCTCAAATTAATGGCTTCCCCCCCACGACCCCATACGCGGACCACCGCGGTAGGGAGCAGAACCGTCCGCGGCTCTGTCCCAGCAAGGGAGCAAGCTAGTTACGGGCTCCCCACTCTCTCCAAACCAGGGGCGCGCCACTGACCCGGATAATATGGCGGGCGAGTGCACATCCCCATCTGAGGGGGGGCAGAACCCGCGGCCCGGCCATACATATGGTACGGCGGGTGGTACTCCAGCCGTGGGTACTCGTGCAGCGGCGGAGAAAACCGCTGCGGCTGCATGTGTTGGGCATTGGTAACCCGCGTGGAGGGGGGTGTCCCCACTCTCACGTCCGATCTAGGGCCCCCGCCCATGGGGGCCCTATCCGGGGCCTGGCCAGTCACATACTGGCCACGACCTTGGGGCGCGTGGTCCCGGTCCGCCAAGACCCGCGCCGGTACGCGACCCCCCTCCCGAGGGGGGGTGCGACGAGCGAAGCCGCGTCCTCCGTCCGATGGTGGAGGGCTTCGCGCAGGAGCGCCCCCGCCCATAGGGGACCCCTGCCTCAACAACCGGGGGCCATCCCCGTTCCGGTTCATGCAGAGCATCACGTGGTGCCGCCCACGGCATGCACTGCATGGTATGGCTCTGGGACAGTCACGTGCATAGTGACTGCCCAAACAGTAAAAGCAAAGTTCATGCCGCCTTGCCATGCGGCGCCGATCTTGTACTGGCAGTCTCTGCCAGTCCCTGCATTGCAGCAGGCTGTGGCCCATCCGGCCACATTGCAGGCAGTCCGCGTCCCCCGCGACTGCTGCCGTGTGTGCAACCCGCACACCAGCTCCACGCGGTGGCGGTTGCCGTCCCTGTTGGGGCCTACGTTCAGGCGCTCTGGATGGCGCTGAGTCCGTCATGGTATTCTCAGCCGCCCGTGCCTCAAACTCCAAAAACTTCACCAAGTCAGTGAATGTTGGTAGGGTGGTGCTATCCCGTTCCGCATTCTCGCGCTCAAATCGCGAGCGGATGTCATTGGGTAATTTGCCCAATACAATGTGCACCAGCAAAAAGGACCATTGGTCCACCGGCAGCCCCAGTGTGCGGAGCGCGTTACAGGCCACTGTAACGGGCGTGAGCAACTGCAGGCGCAACTGTGCCCTGTTGGCCACCTTGGGCAGGGCCATCAACTGTGCGGCGTGCGCATCCGCTAACAAACGTAAGTTTTGGTAGCGGGAGTTCAATAACTCCCAAGCCGTGTCGTACTGGTCGTCCTCCACCCGGAGGTGCTGGATGAGCGACCGCGCTTCACCCTCAAGAGTGGAGAGGAGGTAGGCCATCTTCTGAGCCTTCGACAAATCCTGTCGTGCTGCGACCAGGGACTCAAACATATTTTTATATGCCACCCACTCCTCCATCCTACCCCCAAAGTGGGACAGCTGAAGGGTGGGGAGCCGACCAGTAACCGCTGGTCCTTCCTGTCTAACAGGTGTGCGAGGGGCTGGTCCGCCAGCCTGTCTCGCCCTTATTGCGGCCGCCGCCTCCACGATGTCATCGTGCAGACTCAGGATCTGGTCCAGGTCCGCCACGTGACCTGCGTAGACCTCCGGGGTAAGGTCGGCTTCGGTAAGCGCCGCCATGGCCGCTTCCGGGTTGTTTAATCGTGAGCGGAGCTGATCCGCTCTTTCCAGTATAGCGGCCTCCCTGTCCTTCCGGGACAGGAGTCCACCGGCCGTCACAAACCATCTCAATTCGTTGGCGAGTGTCGCCCTAGCATTGGAGGCCTTCGCCATCGCGTCAAGTCACAAACAAAAAATAACAAAAGGTAAATAAAAAACAACAAAATCAAACAACTACACGAAGAACCGCGGTAGGTATGAGAATGGCACAAACCCGGAACGCACGGTACAAACCGCAAACAAATACAAAAAAGGTTACAAATATTCTTATACAAACAAACTAAGAAAAATCTAATAATTTTTACAAACAATTAATTGTTTTTTACAAACGAACAAATAGAGGGTAGATAAACTACGCTCTGCTACCAGAAAATGTGCAGAACAACTACGGTCTGCTACCAGAAAATGTGGCAGAGAGAATCCGGACAAACGAAGCGGCGGGAAGAATTCTGTACCGGAACTTCACCGGGAAAAACCACCGGTAAAAATAAGTACCGGGAAAAAATCTCCACGCGGCACCACGTTTGCCCGACTAAAACCTAACTAACTTAACGCAGTCTGCTACCACCGTAGCTTATGAAGGGAGCTACAGGGCCCTATATAATAACCTAACCTATAAATTAACTACAATTGAAAACCACTTACCAAACTAAATCTTCTTTCTCTTCGGATCCAAACTTGAGTGTCTTCGGGAAGGGGGAATTCCTAATCACCCTACCTAACCCATGAGATCTCAATTCCCCAGAACAAATAAATAGATTTCTTCCCGAAGTTGGCTCGGCAACAGATAGATGTGAGCGAGCAGCCACGCGTCACATCCCACAGGAGAAAGTCACAATGACGGGTACACAAACACAAAGTTCAATAGTTATTTAACAAACAGGAAATTCACAAATACAACTCAAGCTAATTAGCAATCAAAGAACGCGGGACCTCTCGCGTATTAAAAATCAAACCGATATCGCATAGGACAATGGCGGCCGTCCGCGACCCATCTTACACGCGAGCAATGTGAGAACCCCAAAACGCCTGGCGGCGATAACAGGAAACGCCTGCGTTTAGTTTTACCCAATATATTACAAACATATTTTAATAACTTCTTTATTGATGAACAGTCTAATTTTATCACTAAAGGTCAGAGCGATTAGTAATGACTTTATTAGCGCTAGGAATATAATTGGCTCTACTTGACATAAATAAAATATTAAGGGCTAAGGTTATGAGTTTGTAACTTTAGCCTTAAAAAGTGGTTTCAAAGTCAATAAACGACTTTTTTTATCTATGACCACGAATAGATACCTATATAAAAAGAAAATTCAGGAATTCTAGGAAACATGTTTTCACAGGACATTTCTGTTTCTATGAATAAAACATAAATGTATTTTTTTTCATAAATGTGGGTCGTCAAAACTATTCCAAATAGTGCCTTTGATTCCCTGTGAATTGCCTCGTTAGCTGACCACACATAGGCGGGGTCAGGTCAAATAACTTGCACATTTTTGGATTAGTTTTGCCACTAACGGTGGTTGTTAGATCCGCCATTACTATTAAAAAAATTACTTTTACTAATCACAATGGAATTCTACTACCTCTACACATACTTTTCCTATAATTTTCTTTACATTATTGATTGAAAATGGCCTTGAATTGAAAAAGTATTTTTAGGTTAAAATGTAAATCATGTCCTTTATCTGTATTGTGTTGTGTTTTTACGTAGAGTTCAAAGTTACGCAATTACATATACCTTGTAGGTTAAAAGGTTAATAAGTACGAATAAATTATACACAAACTCCTGTTTGTGTATAGTTTATTCGTACTTATTCCGCATTGGGCTAACGGAAGTAGTACCTGAATTATATTTTAACCTACATTACAGTTAAATATAATAAAAAATCGCAACATCAAATAATTTTAAAAACTCAAACACAAGCAACCAAATTGTTATTTTCTTTCTCAGTTCCATTTGCCTTTGAGCATCCATTATCTACCCGTATTGTTCTAAGCGGGCATTCCAGAACTCTTCAAACAAACATTGGATCCAGCCATTCTAGAACATTCCACACGACGTCCCCGGAATCCCATTGCGGGACGTATAAAGAGCTACTTATAGGACAAAGAGATAGTTGCTCGAATCCGCGGAAAGAATAAATTACGCTCGAATGAAAGAGCAAGATGACGTCACACGTCCGAGGACAGCTGCTGACGAAGATGTGATTCGCAGGCGATGCGGCACTTTAGTGCGTCCTTGGTGTGCGACAGAACGCTGCACGGCCCTATCCCATGCTGTGCTACAATGGTATACGATACGCGCGCGATAACACCGACAAAGTCGCGCCATGCTGCCTTTAACGTTCACCTCGGACAACGGATTAAACTTGGTCCAGCAATTAGGTGGTATTTGATTGACTATAAAATGAAAAAAAAAAAATGTAAATACGTTTATTTCTTTCACTACTAAGTGTTGCTTTCTAGAAAGTCCTAACAATGTATCTTTGAACACTTTATAGTAAAAGAAAATAAACTCATTTTCAAAATAGATATTTTCATTACGTTAGCTCAGTTATGATAACCATCAAATCAAGAAATATAAAAAATACGGTCGGGACCTTAAATACGTACCGTACTTACGATTCTTATATTCCTGTGATTTTATATCCAATGTATTGTATTTTTTTATCCAGCTTTCATTTAACTGTCACTTAATAAGAAATACACAGAGCAATTATTACATAAAGCATTCATTTAATAATCAAGCAGTTTGAATCAGGCAAGCTGTCACTACATTAATTATATTAAGCTAGTTTCCGTCATCCGGACTGAAATCTGACATAGACATTGTCTTGAATAAATCATGTCTGCCTTAGCCTAATGTGTTTAGACCGCATGAAAAATTTGACCAAGTTCTATGGTTCATAGGTCAACAGTTCAGTCAAAACAACGCCAACAAACGTCGTCAACAGAAATATCCGTGAAAGTATTAAAATTCACACTAAGATTTAAAAATCAAGCCACGAAGAGCTGCAATTGTGTAAAAGCTTGTATGAAACAAAACATAAAAAAAATTTTGCCTTGTACAATAGCTAGAAGACTTTATTAATCAAAGTCAACATAAGATCAATATTATGATGTGCGCTCCGGATGGTATCTGATTTAAAGGATTCAATCTTCATAGCTATTATTCATTAGCTCAAAGAGGAAACGCGGCATGCGTTATGGGTACCTTTGAACCGGACGACAATACGGAGTGGCAATTTTTAAAAATAAATGAATTTACTTTACTACCTATGGTCTTCCCCGCCTAAATACTTTTAATTTATTTTTCTTTCCTGGCAACACCCAGCCTTCTTATCGCATCTGTCACAGCGCTGCGCCGAGCGTGATAATCTGCAACAGCTGCAGTCAGCCTGCATTTAAATCTAAAGCGAGTGTAATGCGCCAGCACCCGCGCGGAATATAAAATCT
Source organism: Ephestia elutella (assembly GCA_018467065.1). NCBI lineage: Eukaryota > Metazoa > Arthropoda > Insecta > Lepidoptera > Pyralidae > Ephestia > Ephestia elutella. Next base: position 7,468,025 of record CM031581.1, on the reverse strand, counting down.
TATATCTCCGAGATATGCCGCTTTCCGATTCAGTTACCTAAAAAGATTTCAACAGTTTCAAAACCTCGTCTTAGCGAAATTTCTGAACGAATCTTTTTCTTTACTTTAAAAGAAAGGTGAACAGTTTTCAAGTGAAAACTCTTTAAGGCGCGCTGTGCACTTTATTTTGTACTAGCTGCACCCGGGGCTTCGCTCCCGTGGGAATTTCGAAATAAAAAGTACCCTATATACATACACACATTCAAACTTTCGCGTATATAAAATTAGTAGAATAATAATTTGTAGAATAGTAGAATTAGAAGGTCTGTTGCCACACGTGACAGATTCTAAACTCTTGCTATTTTCCCAATTATTAAAGTTTTTTGGTGTTAATTAAAGCAGAATATTTCATGAGAAAAGGCTAGTTATTACGCGTAAATCGATCGTTTTTCACAAATTAATCCGAACCGTTACGCCTCCAACACTTATTAACTTTTAATAAAATGAAGCCTACCTGTCTCCATCAAAATTGTCTTTGACACGTTAATGAGCGCGTAATTATATTTAAATTAACCTTTTAAAGGGTAATTTATATTTTGAGAGCGTCTTTCGAAGATTTCTGGGAATGTTCAAAAGTTGTTAATTGCGTTAAGGACTTTTCCTTAGTGGCAACACTAGTAACCCATACGATGAGTTAAAGAGGTATTTTCTTCTACAATCAACAATTTTTACTAACTATTTTATAAGAATATTTCATTCTTCTAATTCCTATTTAAGTAATATAG
>CM031581.1:7299530-7467161 GCA_018467065.1 Ephestia elutella | reverse complement strand
GATTTTTTATGTAGCAATAAGATGTGTCCCTCTACGCTGGACTTTTGCAATGACAGTCGATGGACTTTTGCAATGACAGTCGATTTTTTATGTAGCAATAGAAGGGGAGACATTCGCTCAAAAGTGGGACGCTATAGGCTAGATTAAATAAGAAGATGTGTCCCTCTACGTTGGACTTTTGCAATAGAAGGGCCTTTTTATGTAGCCCTTCTATTGCTACATAAAAAATCGACTGTCATTGCAAAAGTCCATCGACTGTCATTGCAAAAGTCCAGCGTAGAGGGACACATCTTATTGCTACTGTGGCGTTCCGTGGCATTCCCACGGGATCTAACGGCACCTAAGCTTTGCAAAGGCATCGTAAAGCAATTAACAAAATGCACAATGCCTTCGCAACAAAGGACCGACAACTTATACAACTTGTTTACAACCGGCAACTTACTTTATGATTATTGCCGAACGGAATTCCAAATAATTTGTACAACCATTTTTTATGATAATGTTCCGTTACAACTGTTAACGTTTAACTTAAAACTTCTATTAAAGGACAGTCTGATTTTACTCACGAAACAGTGAACACGCGTTTCATTTACCAGCCCTTCTGGTACAAACCTACCAAGTACCCATCCGAAACAAGTAGGTACAGTACTTCGGTCAATCAGTTAATTTAATGGTGACCCTTATATAACTCACCTCATGTGAGTCAGATTAGCCACATATCCATAAATAATACAAATAGCAAAATCTAAAATATAAAGTTACATAAAAATATAATATGGTAAAGTGGTGACCCGTGGCGTTCCGTGGCATTCCCACGGGATCTAACGGCACCTAAGCTTTGCAAAGGCATCGTAAAGCAATTAACAAAATGCACAATGCCTTCGCAACAAAGGACCGACAACTTATACAACTTGTTTACAACCGGCAACTTACTTTATGATTATTGCCGAACGGAATTCCAAATAATTTGTACAACCATTTTTTATGATAATGTTCCGTTACAACTGTTAACGTTTAACTTAAAACTTCTATTAAAGGACAGTCTGATTTTACTCACGAAACAGTGAACACGCGTTTCATTTACCAGCCCTTCTGGTACAAACCTACCAAGTACCCATCCGAAACAAGTAGGTACAGTACTTCGGTCAATCAGTTAATTTAATGGTGACCCTTATATAACTCACCTCATGTGAGTCAGATTAGCCACATATCCATAAATAATACAAATAGCAAAATCTAAAATATAAAGTTACATAAAAATATAATATGGTAAACTACATAAAAAATCGACTGTCATTGCAAAAGTCCAACGTAGAGGGACACATCTTCTTATTTAATCTAGCCTATAGCGTCCCACTTTTGAGCGAATGTCTCCCCTTCTATTGCTACATAAAAAATCGACTGTCATTGCAAAAGTCCATCGACTGTCATTGCAAAAGTCCAGCGTTGCCATAGAGATATGGTAATCTCTAATACAGCTGAGACCAGCTGAGGGTTCTTCATGAGATACTTCAGACCTTCGATTTTTGACATCAAATGAAGCGGCCCACCAAGTTGAATATTTTTTGTAAAGGCGGTATGTCGATTTCTAATAGTTTGATTGGGCTCTTGTGTTTTCTAATTAGGGTCACCATGTACTCCAGATCTTCGATTATCCTAGTTTTTATAGTTTTCCCTTTATGTGACCATTAAAACCTAACTCTGTACCAAATTTCAGCTCTCTGAGTTTATGGGAAGTACTAGTTCTATTTTGATGATCATGAGTGAGTGAGTGTCGAAAATGCGAAACTTTGCTTTCGCTTAACTTCGGAACTAAATGACCTACAGACTTGAAATTTTGGATTTTAAGTATGTGTTTATAGCTTACTGGACGACGAAAATTTCTTCGTTCTGGTCTTATCCAGAGGTTCTCAAATAGGGGCCTGAAAATGCGGCGAAATGGTTCCTGTAAAGGATGGTACGGCAGTGTTTGCTTCGCGCTCGACTTGGCGGGGGCACTGCCGTGCCCCCTGATCAGATCAGCTAGAATCTTCGCATGCCTCCCGTGGGAGTCAACACATCGAACGATAAAGAAGAATATGTCTACACACAACTAAAAGTTACATTACTTTTCATGCACCTTTATGCGGCGGTATTAAAGTTGCAAAGAAGCAGGATTCACGTGCTGTTGACCGTACAATCTAAACGATGCAACATTGTTTCTCTGACGCAGCCAGAAGTTTGTTAAGCCAAGCGGAAGGATTCTGCTGATATTGCTTCCACCACCAACCGGTTTAAACCAGTTTAAAGAGTTTCCAACATTGTTGTAAACATTCGGCTACAAAATATATCATGATCTTTACTAACTTCCGCTATAAAGTTGAGCCATATTTTAGTTTCAAGTTAAATGTGTCAAAAAATTTCAAAACATTTTTATTCGCTGAGACATCTTCTTTAGTATAAAACAAGACTTGAAACTTAACCAAAAAGTTCAAATAACTGCAATATTACTTTTTATCTGTTTGATAAAAATGATAGTCGAAGAAGAAAATTTCCTTTGATTTGCTTTGTGGAGTGGAGTGGAGACTGTGGGCCGAAACACGCCCACAGCGCACAGGGAAGACCGCAAATGCGCTGGGCGGATGATGTTAAAAGAACAGCAGGCGTGAAATGGATTGAGATTGCCCAAGACCGGGAGAAGTGGCATACGATGAAGGAGGCCTACAACCATAGGGTTGAAATGGGCTGAAGAGAGACAGAGAGAGAGATTTGCTTTGTGTAATAAGATAATATATCTCTCTCATCTGAGCGTTTTCCTGGTTGCATCCTCAGCATATGCGTCGGAGCCCAGGGTCCACTTTCCTACTTTTTCTTCTCCACTTCGCACGTTCTTCGGCGTCCTTACTTATGAGACCATCAACCATTATTTAGATAAGAACGTACACATACAATATCAATAGTTAAATTATCTACTTATATCACAGTCTCGTTCTTTTTGATGATGATGATAACAGATTATATAACACTAGCTTTCGCCCGCGGCTTCACCCGCGTGAATTTCCCACGGGAAAAGTGCTTTTCCCGGGATGAAAAGTACCCTATGTCCGTACTTCCAGTTATGTGTATGCGAAATTTCAGGAAAATTGGTTCAGTAGATAAAGCGTGAAGAGGTAACAAACAAACAAACAAACTCACTTTCGCATTTATAATATTAGTTAGGACTAGCTTTTGCCCGCGGCTTCGCCCTATGTCCTTGATGAAAGGTACCTGTAATGAACTAGTAATTAGTATTTGTAATTGAAAATAACTACACTTTTACCATATTTATTGGCTCACAATGAATGACAAAACATGACAACTAACAAGCTAATTATTTAAAAATAAAAAACACGACTGACAACTTACATAGCCTATGTCATTCGGGCTTATGCAAGGAATCTAACAATACCTCTCACATCAAAATCTGTTAAGCCGTTCAGGACTTATGGTGGAATAAAGAAATTACATACATACATGAACCCTGAAAACATAACACTCCTTTTTTGGTCAGTCGTGTAAAATAAATATAATAAAAGAACATAGATATTTTTAAGATGAAAAGAAAATTACATTTCAAAGGAGTTCGCAACTGTACCCTATGCCCTTTTCCGTACTTCTAACTATGTGTATGTAAAGTTTCAGGAAGATTTGTTCATTAGATAAAGCGTAAAGATGTAACAAAGAAACAAACTCACTTTCGCATTTATAATATTAGTTAGAACTAGCTTATATAAAACCATCGCATGTATACTTCCATGTATACAACTATCAATGGAAGAGCGGGTTCGTAAGATTCCATAAAGCCAATAATTCTGTCAACCCTTTCTCAACTGTCGTCGCCTGTTCGGAAACCGTCGTATATTCATATGAGAGGATCTAATAAAATATTGAAGTAAAAATAAATTACGACAAAAGCCTTCCAGATACGAAAGATTTTCCAAAGGCTTCGAAAATGGTTATTAATGGTTATAGCTTTAGTTCCAAGGCACACAAATCAAGGAACAATGGACACAAACCTCATAAGATGAAAATCAAAATAACGGTGGGAATGCAAGTGGAAAGTAATTTTTTGTTTAACCGATTGTAAATAAGAAGATTGTTAATTAATACATAGTATAAAATTGATTAGATTTATTTCTTTGAAATAAGTTATAGATATAAATTACTTGTGTCTTTGTTATCTGAAGGGTAGTTTGTTTGTTTGTAAACTCTTTATTGCACATACACACAAGAAAAATACAAAAAGAGAAGCGTACAATGGCGGACTTATCCCAAAAAGGGATTTCTTAGTATTTAGAATTTCGTAGTTTGGTTAAAGAAAAATAGTTATATAGGTACAATTTGAATATATTTTCCGAAGACCCTGTACCGTAATATAAAATTAATTTCCAAGTAGTTTTCCGGCTTGAAAGCTAATTTCCCAAACTTTTGACGGAATGAAAAGGATACACTTAGCCTTTAACATTTAAGAGGTTCAAGTAAATTAATTTCCAATTCCTACCTTCATAACAATATTTGGGTACAACCCTTCAACCTTTTATTGTTGAAAGTAAAAAGTTCAGGCTCTAGAGGTCTATTTCTAGAAGTTTTTACGTTTGAAATAGGAGTTACGAGAACTCTATAATTTCTCTTGGGATATGAGACCTTTGAACTAAAAGCCAGTACCATTAAAAATTGTTATTCACACTTTTTTCACGACTGCTGAATGTTTTTATGTACATGTAAGTGTTTTTATTCCACGGTAACTTGATAGAAATAGATGTGGCTGTTGTTTTATAATCTCACTAGCTTTTGCCCGCGGCTTCGCCCGCGTGAATTTCCCACGGGAACAGTGCTTTTTCCCGGGATAAAAAGTAGCCTATGTGCTATTCCAGGTCATTATCTACCTCTGTACCAAATTTCATCGAAATCCGTCCAGTAGATTTTGCGTGATTGAGTAACAAACATCCTCACAAACTCACAAACTCACAAATTCACAAACTCACAAACTCACATCCAAACATTCGCATTTATAATATTAGTATGGATGGATGCCCACGTGCATTTTCCACGAAAACAATGATTTTTCCCGGGACGAAAGGTTCCCTATGTCCTTTTCAGTACTTCTAACTATGTGTATGCAAAATTTCAGGAAGATTAGTAGAGCGTGAAGACGTAACAAACAAATAAACTCACTTTCGCATTTATAATATTAGTAAGGACTATGCTTCTTCTACTTTTCGAGTCGTAATAGTTATATCAGATGACAGCAGTATGTGGCCACGGCAATTGCATTGTCGTTGGCCTCGTTGAGGTCCTCCATCTTGCACGAAATGGGGCAGTTGGGACTATACTATGCTAATAATGTCACATACCTATTCTACGGAAAACTTCCACGAAAATCTAAGTAGAAACCGTTGCATCTAAAATGGAACACCCCTCCACTAAAATAATTATTTCAAAGTATGGTCAGCGATCTATTTTTCCACAGATATAACAAACTGTACCATGAGCGACATCTAGTAAAATTAATGTTTAGCATTTCAGGGTGGTGTATTGTAATCCCTTCATCATCTGGTTTATAGAATCAGCGCCATCTATGTACATTCACGTGATCTATTTACAGAGTTTTCAGGAAAACTACCACAACTTTGAGGGTTTGGGGAGGTTTGAAAATTGGTTGTAGTGATTCCGTTAGATGGCTCTATTTGAAAAAGTGATTGATTATATTATACATATAGGCAGGTATACTAGTTTTCACCAAAGAGCAACATTCTGAATTCCCATAAACTTTCCCAAAATTTCCAGAACTTTTTATAAATTCTCAGTTTTAATACTGAAATTTTACCCCTATTTTTTGTTTTTATTATTTACGTTTTCATAACACTTTTAGTAGAAGTAATAGATAGAATTAAAATGCTGTACCTACTTATAATACCACAATGTTCTTCTCCAAATTTATTAAAGAACACATCTGCACAAAAAATAGTTGAGGTACATACAATCATCACACTTTATGAATAGGAAGTGTTTTTAAGTTTGTGAGTTTGTTTGTAGAGGATAATGTTCGGAACTACTGAACCAATTTCGTAAAATCTTTTATCAATAAAAAGTTACATTACATCTGAGTGATACAGGCTATATTCTGTATGTACCTCTCGAGCAAAGTCGGGGCGGGGCGCTACTACATAAATATCGTGCGGAAATAAACAGATGCTTTAAACGAACTCATTTAGGTACCTTAAAAAAACTGACAAAATATAAATTAAACGTTTTGGGTTTTGCCACAAAAAATATAAACCGTAGACTAAAAATAAAAAAAAGATACACAATAAATTTAAAACTACTCTACTTCTAGTAAAAAAAACAATTGTGGAAAAATATTTTTTTTCGAACCTCCGTTAGAATAAAAGAAAAAACACAAGTTTGACGTAAATATATCCAGCAATAGTTATAAAACTTTTTGAATACTGTGTTTTTAGTTTAACAAACTGATAGATAATGATAAATCCTTACTAGTAGGTATAAATGGGTGGTGGTGGGTGGTGGATGGTGGATTTATCAGTTTAGTGAAAACTGTGTCATTTGTAATCAAAAACTTTTAAATTTTCTTTTAAAAGTCTGAGCTCCTCAATTTATTTAGCGGCATCGTCTTGAATTTATATAAGGGGTAACAAAGCGAGTAACCAGGGGTACGTCACTCCAAAATTTAGGCATGATCGGTCACTTGATCCCTCGAGGAGTATTCTTTAGTAGGGTTTCCGACGGCCAGTCGACTCGCATGCTCGCTTCCTGCTGCGTTGCTCTGGTTTGGTCTAGTGTAGTTGCAATAGCAATAGTCTATCGATAGTATCGCGAAACTATTGTGACCTCGAAAATCAGTTATGCTAGTCCTATCGATGGCAATCTACCGGCTATTGACAGTTAAACCGGTTTTAAATCAGTAACTCCAAAATGAACGCTCACGCTACGCAGAGTATTTTTCATGATTTTTGTTTGTTTGTTTGTAAACTCTTTATTGCACATACACACAAGAAAAATAATGATTTTTGTTTGTTTGTTTGTAAACTCTTTATTGCACATACACACAAGAAAAATACAAAACATCGTGAAACAAAAAGAGAGGCGTACAATGACTGGCTTTTATTCAAGAGTTGACCTTCTTCTTTAGTCTCGCCCAATTTGGGTAAAAATGCTGAGAAAACCAGAAAATAGAGGCAAAAATCCCACTCGTTTATGGCAATCCCCCAGTGACACATTTAGACGGTGCAAGTTTCTTGTACATACAAGAGCAATAATTGCATGCAATAATTGCAGTGCAACTATTCACTATCAATAATTGCAAGTAAACGTTGTTTAGTCTATGTAAGAAAATTATTGCTTCAATTAATTGTATGCAACAGGCAATACCTGCACCATCTAACAGACAGAGTTCGAGAGAGACATTTTACCATAAGACATAGGTAGATTTAAAAAATTAATACGTGTATATAACTTTTGATTTAAAAAAATATAATATTTTATATACTTACTTAACACAATGATTAGATAAAAATTATATGAAGCAAATAACTTGTTGAGAACAACCTATTTCAATAGCGATTAGGAGTCATAGTAAATGAAAATAATATACTTGAAATAAATGTAAAACCTAAAATGCGATCTTTTTTTCATAGGTGTGTAAAAGGTCCTTCTTGTTATCCGTCAACTTTAAATTTTTACCCTAATAAGACCCCTTACATCTTTGTGGAGGACACCTCGATGAATTTCTCAAGGACATTTTATTTGTGGAAGAAAGACAGGGTAATTTATTTCGACATATATTCTAAGGTAGGACCTAATTCATATGTATGAGTCATGGAAAAATATGAGTAATCTTTGCAAAATGACGCTACTTGCTCATCAACAGAAGTTACTTATTACTCGTAGCTTTGCTAGTAGCTAGTCCTGTCTATAAAAATAACCTTTTTTCGAGAATAAAGGTGTTGTCTCTTACTGCTGGGCAAATAAAAATAGGTTTAAAAATATATGTACGGATTTAATGAGTAAATAAAAATAGGTTTAAAAATATATGTACTGATTTAATGAGTAGAGTTTCAGTTATGTTTATAGTTTATACAGGCAAAGCTCGGGATAAAAGCTAAATTGATATAGAACCTATTTTATAGGTAAACTAGCTTTCGCCCGCGGCTTCCCCCGCGTGAATTTTGGAAACAGTGCTTTTTCCCGGGATGAAAGGTACCCTATATCCTTTTCCGTACTTCCAGCTATGTGTATGCGAAATTTCAGTAAGATTGGTTTAGTACATAAAGCGTGAAAAGGTAACAAACAAACAAACAAACCAACCAACAAACAAACGAACAACCTCACTTTCTCATTTATAATATTAGTTAGGATTAGGATTGGCTATTTTTTCAAAAACAAAATCCAGATTAGTTACAGCAGCCGGCTTTGCTCCCAAGGGATTATCACAAGTTATTTATAAAAATAAAACTGTAAGTTTATAAAATTTGTATTAGTACAAACAGTATAATTTTTCCTATAATTCAAGTTGTGTAAACCTATGTACCAAATTTCATCGAAATTCTTCCAGCAGATTTGCGTGAATATACCAAATGTGAAATTTGTTGAAGTAACAACTATAGGTATATTAGTTGAGGTAACATATGTAATATTGATTAGCGTTCGATTTATCCAATGAAAACTAATAAATGAAATGTAATGTGTAGTCTCTTTAATTACTAAGTTTTAACAAGTTGCACACAGCGATACCACTAAAGTACCGAAACACCCTGGATATAAAATAAAGGGTGCTTTTAATGACCAATCTATTCACAGTTAATTGGGTAACTTTATAAGATAGATACTTACATCGAGCACAAGTCTTTGGCGCTCTAATTCCGGAGATATAGGCAAATTTAATCAATGGAATCATATTTAAACCTGTTATTTTTTTCATACATACATACATATTATCACGCCTTTTTCCCGTGGGGGTAGGCAGAGACTAGCGATTTCCACCTGCTACGATCCTTACAGATCTCTCTTGCTTCCTCTACTCTACACTCATCACTCTATTTATCTTTCGGCAAGTGATTTAAAAATTTGATTTAGGAGAGTTTATATGAGTGTGAATGTTTTCCTGAAAAATTGTCTAATTTCAATCAGTCACTGATTCTACAGTTTTATCTTTTCTGTTTAAAACACACATCATGATTTATTAGATTTTCAATTTCATCTAAGGCAGTAAACATTAAAATAGTTATATTTAGTAAGTACCTACAAATAAATAGTTTTTTTTTGCTAACTATAAAAAAAGTGCTCAGATTTTTGATTTTTCACAGCAGTTTATAAAAAAAAATGGCTGGAATTCGTCTAAAACAAAGCTAACATCTATACAAATTTTAGAATTTATTTATGAGAAATTCGAAAAGCTATCCTCACCCTTATTGACCATAACAGACCACTTAGAAATTTGACGGCCTGCCAGTAAATGGCACTGAAGGCATTCTGTGCAATGTGCATACAGTCATACATACATTTGCAAGTGAAATGGCGATTGCTTCGTAAACGGACTTGTAAGAGGATATACACGAGCAAGGCCCTAACTTACTATTATCTACTATACAGAATATTTGAATTGACCAGAGTTCAGTAATGGGTTAACTTTTATACAACAACTATTAAGTAATGGGGTTATTTTTAAAGTTTTTATGTAAGTCTTTATTTCACTAACGGTTTGCAAATTTGATTACCATCGCATTACCATCGCACATCGAAAACGACTGGGTAATCTCAGTAGCGATATTTATTTATCATTTATCGTGGATGTTTAAATGTTTAGTCATCCATAGCAATCGTCATAACCTATATATATATATATATATATAACTCAAAGGTGACTAACCGAATGACTGACTAACATAGTGATCTATCAACGCACAGCCCAAACCACTGGACGGCTCGGGCTGAAATTTGGCATGCAGGTAGATGTTATGACGTAGGCAACCGCTAGGAAAGGATTAACGCGAGCGAAGCCGCGGGCGCCAGCTAGTATTGCATATTTTTAACAATTCTCATATCTTATCCGCTCCCCAATTTATTAAAAGGTTCGGACTAAGTACTTCAGACGTTATTAATCAAATGCCACAAGGCATCCTAAAAAAGGATACAAATAAAGAAACACATTTTTATTTGTAGGAGGGTAACAGTGAGTAATTAGAAGATAGCGGTCACAGAAGAGCTTAAAATATTTACCAACAAACACGTCAACCCTTGGGGATTGTAAATTATTTATTTTGTGTTCCTGTTGAACTTTCTTAATTAGTGTATTTTATTTAACGCGTTGAAAGGGACGCATAATTTACGGTTAGCGAGAATTAACATTTATATTTCTAATAAAAAATCTCAATTCATTTTTAATAATATAATCTTAAAGCATCATCTCCTATTCGTTTACCAAATTTCATCAAAATTTCCTATCGTCTTTGGTGTGCACTCTATCTAATTAAAACAGCATTGTTACAACTGTTCTATAGTATAAATATAAACAAAGATCGAGGTAAATTGTAGAAACAGCTATACATTGCAATTGTCTGTGAAACTCAAACATAGATTTAATACATGCATGTAAAGGCCATCTCTCACGATGCTACACAAAAAGTATTCATTGGGAAAAGTGATTAGATTATTATTTATTATTTTATCTAAGTATTCAATTTTCTAATAAGTATATTTTTTCCAAGATTAAAGCAATGACTATTTTTATCTTTAAAAAAATTACAATCCTTAATCAAAACTATGTTGCTCTAATTTAAACGAATACAAATATTTAATAGGTAACCTACCTACTTACGATATAAATTAATTCAATGTAAGTATTTAAATTACTTGTTACCAAACTTAATATCTCACTCGCAAAACTTCTGTATATTTCTGATGATGCTTGTTTTCGGTCAGTGTACTCACTCAAAAACTCTCGTCACTCTCAAAAATAAGTATATATAGTGATGATGTGTGTCCGACCGATTTCGGTCATGACGACCACTTCATGAATTAAGGGCTCTCTTGTTAGCTCGCATGTGGATTATGTAGCCAATCTTCTTGGAGAAGATCCTCGCACACTGCGGACATACGAACACACCGTTAATATAATGAGCGATTTTTCTGACAGCTAATTAAGAAAAAAAATCAGTATAAAAAAATCTCAACATATGGAGTTTTATTGAAAGCCGAGTTGTAATAATGGCTGTACCTATATTGTGCGCTTTTTATTGGCAGCCAGAGGCAAAAAAAAATCACCTAACAGTTTGACAGTTGCACAAATCACAATATTGATACTCTTTAGATGTTTTTTTTACAAAGTTTTATTTTTTTAAATGCTAATCCCGTAAATTTTTGCTTTTTGTATAGAACTTTTTATCTCGCCTTTGCTTAAGCGCCATTTATGAAGTCATCTGGAGCAAATTTTTTTTTTATTTGGGTCTCGGAAAATCTCTTATTGTATTCAGTTAGCACAGATGGTCGGGCTTTTAACTCATCGCGTCGTTGGATTTCAAAGTCAAGGACTTGATTTTAACCAAAGCCATCCATTCCGGTCTTTGGGCAGCTTGCTACTCAAGAGCCTCTATGCATGTATAGTATAAGATATTTAAACTACATACTACACAATAGTAAGATATGTGTGGCTACGTGTGTGATGGGCCTTGTTCATACACTGGGAGATTCCGCATATTGTATAAAGTTTTAGAGCTTAACCGCGAGTCGGATAACCTGCAGGTAAAGTTATATTATAGTACTTCTGTACAGAATAAAGTGTAATCGACACTTGTTCGGCTTTTGTTTTGCTCGCAAGTTCATACACGAATAAAAATCAAAAAAATTAGGGAAATCCAAGTGATCAAAGTGGTGGTAGAGAAAAGTAAGTTGAATTCGAATCTGCTTCATTTTTGGCATATTAAAAGCTCAAAGTCAATGAACCATCAAAGCTTCAAACAAGGTATTCATTAATTTATTATGTATAATGATTAGCATATGTGCTAATCATTCTACATAACAAATTGATGGGGTAAAAGTTACTATACTAACTTATTGCTATATATCCAATGTTGGGAATAAAGAATATTTTATTTTATTTTAAAGAAACCAAGAAATTAGTGCGCACAGCATGCTTACAAGAAACAACAAAATATCATTTTATGTCAATAGAAAGACTTAAATAGGTTTATTATATATAGTTAACTACTCAGTCACTGAATACCCGTAACGAATATACTAGATATATGGTCATTATTTTGGTTTAAACCGAAGCCGGATGAAATATTAAACCATGTTGCATTTAAATACAATCTGCAGTTCTCTCAAATCAAATTTGAGCACTAAATCCTCATACTCAAAGTTAGATTTAGCTTGCACATCTGGAGATTATTCTATCTCAAAATGTTACCGCGTGAAACTGCAAAATATTTATGCAGAAACGAAGCTTGGATTTTGTTTTTCCGTTGGATCCCTTGATTAGGTCCAATTTGTTTTTATTAAATAGGTAGCTAGGTATGTAAATTCTACACTATCATTAATAGGGGACCGGCCAAGGTATGAGAATTGTTAAAAATATGTAATTTTATGATAGAATACATATAATTAAACACATTTTGCGACTTTGTATCACGAATTTATTCTCCTGAGCAATTTTATTAGAGTTCAAACTTTTTGGGAAAGTCCATTTTTGATGATTTTATTATTGTGAGATATTTCAAAGAAGCATCAAAAAAAAGTTGTCCTATTGTTATTTGAAATTAATATGTCTTGTTTATTGTTTATTATGTATATCTTGTTTGTTTTTACAAATAAACTCAACGCTGTTAGGGTCAAAATAAAGAGAAGCTTCTGAATTTTCGAAGCTTGCTTAAATACCTAACTCTAAACAGAAGCTGGTACCTAGATAGGGTCTCTAATGATTCTCATAAAAATATTTGTTATAATATAGTTCGAAATAATGTTTTTTACATAATCATAATTAATATAAATTAAAATATATTTTTTTTTTACATAATTGTTTTGTAATAAATACAAATTGTCATAAACATAAATAATCATAATATAATTTAATCATAATAGTAATACTCATAAAAGTACAGAGAAAAGAGAACGCATAATGTACGGATACACTAACCCCCGTATTCACAGACGTTTCCTTGACTTCAACTTGACTGACGTTTAACCGACTCGACCAATTTGGTATGGATAGCCCATATATGGCATGTTCTTATGTATCATAATATTATATTAATAAACGAATAATTCTTGTTCTAATCCTCATTGTCGACATAGAGTACTTGTAAGATAACATACATGAGAGAGCTAGGTATCTAAAGTTTTTGGGTTTTGGTTAACATTTTCGGGGATTTTCGGGGGGTTGACATGTGGTTTGATCTATAAGGCTTTCTGAATTCGAATTTTATGACTTCGTATATTATATGACAAAGATTAGATGGGAGATAACATATATGGGATATGTGGTGATTGTTACTATCATTGTGAAGTAAATTTTTGGGTTACCATTTTCGGGGGATCGACATATAAGGACTCAATTTGCAGGAACAGTAGTTCACCCGTTACTAAACACGCAAACATAATAAGTTATGTGAAAAATAATTATGATACATAAGAACATGCCCAATATGGGCTAACCATACCAAATTGGTCGAGTCGGTTAAACGTCAGTCAAGTTGAAGTCAAGGAAACGTCTGTGAATATGGGTGTAAGAGAAAAGGTAAGATTTGTTAAGTTTTTGTTTTTTTGTTGTTTATGATCACGGCTTAGGGGTGGCCCAAGGACCACCCCCGCCGCACCCTAACCTATACTAGTGTTTTTGTCAACTTAATGTGAAATAGGTATAATCAAATATCACATTTTCACATTTAGGAAACCATCAACAAAATAAAAGATAAACATAATAAAAAATACACTATGTTTATGACCACAGCAATTATGACAAATCCATTATGATAAACCATTTTATAAGAAAATTCAGTATGACAATCTATGATTATGCCTTGTAGTGTATTCATGTTTATTTAACTTTTATTCTTGTCTATTTTACTATTATAATTACTTATTTAGCTCAAAATGTTCTTTTTTACACTTTCTGTAGTAAAATTTCTACGTTGCTAGGGAATATTTCTTTAAACTTACCGCTATATCTTCATTTTTGGTTATTTTATGTTATTTTGGTTTTCCCAATATATGTTTCGTGTTTATTTCCACTTTTTTATACTTAATTCTTTAAATTGTGTAAATTTTTACTTGCGTTTTTTCATTGTAAACAATTATGATTGTCAAGCGTTGTCGCATGTCAGATTTTATTTTTCTAAAATTCTATAAATTTCTATGTATACCTTTTTGCAAATGTTCTAATTTCGTATTTTATTTGAAAATTATGAAGCAATACGAAATTCTAAATCGAGGCCTATATAAAGACGCTGAATGTCAGAACGGGTCAGTCTTCACTTCTCCGAGAAATCGGAGCGCGGAGCGAAATAAAGGTCTTGTCCCGGGGCCTGCTGACCCCGGGACCCTGCAAGCCTTCGCGTCGTAAAAACATCAATCTAAAAACTCATTGAAGACCTTGTTGCTGTGGACCTGAGGACCGTACCGTACCGTGAGGAAATCTAAACCTCATTGAAGACCTTGTTGCTGTGGACCTGAGGACCGAAGCCGGCTCTCATTACCCATCGGCCGAGAGCATCGGGCTCCCATTACCATCCTACTGTGCCTGCTGTACCGTCAGACTGTGCCTGCTGTACCGTCAGTAGAGGATAAGGCAAGGCCACCTACTACCTGCCTGTCGTGCCTACTGAGCCGTCAGTTGTGGATAAGGCAAGGCTCCCTACCGCCTGCCGTGCCTGCCGTGCTGCCCGTGTCCTCGTCCAAATTCCTCACCCTACCTTATTTCGTTACCCCAATACCCCCTGTGCCGCGTTACCTCAGTGTTTTTTACTTAAACTGTATTTTTTTACTTCATTATAAATAAATTAATATTTCCTTAACAAATCTGTTATTACTACATAACAGTTGGCGCCCATCGCATCTTTTGGCTCTGTCTCTCCTCTAAATTCTAAAAAACACACCTACACGTTCTCTTAATTTTGGCTTAGATTCTCGACCTTAAACACTAAATTAACTTCACACTGGTCTCTTTTTCACATTGAACTCATTAATACTCAATATTTATTCAATAAATATTTATTTTATTGACTAACTTGACTTGGACTTAGACTCTATAACTTGACTTTAACTCTTTACTAAACTAAGGTACTATACTTAGGTACTTTACTTTGTACAAGTACTCCTAAACTTCTACTAAAATGTCTCGTCCAATTGCATATAGTCTGCTCAATAAAGCCGAGTTAGAATACGAAGTCAAGGTTAGACTGGAGGAACCAGCTGATAAGCTCCCTCAATTAAAAAAACAAGTCGTTTCGCTTACGCAATCTATATTGAGCGATGACATTATAGATTCTCCTTTGCCAATTGAGGATGATCTCAACGGGATTGAAGCTACATTAACTTACACTGAATTAAAATTAGTCTCACTTGAGTCGGGTAACTCAAAAATTCTCCCTAAAATAGAGACTTATTTAAATCATCTACACTATCGCTTAGATAGAATTGATTTAGATTTACATAGTGATAAAAAAGAAGAATTTGATGTCCTCAAAGATAAATTTGTCGAACTTGAAAAACGATTTGAACCTTTTACTTTTCTGAACGCAGAGCAAAATGTTTCCACGCCCACTCCACCCCTTCCTCAAATTACAACTTCAACTCTTCCTCAATCTTCTTCTTCTGTTCTCAGTAGTTTCAATCCTGAAATCCTACAAAATTTGGTACTTCCTTCTTCCTTAAACGACCTAAAAGATTTGCTATGATGGTAAAACCTGTCCGAAATCTTTTCTTCAAAAAATAGAAGAATTTCGTATTTCTCGAAATATTTCGAAAGAGAAACTTCTAAACAAAGCTTTTGAAATTTTTACTGACAATGCTTTACATTGGTTTAGATTTCAAAAAGAACTAAATTGTAATTTAACTTGGGACGAAGTTACTAATCTTTTGATAAGAGACTTCGGTGAACCTGACTACGACTATAAACTACTAAATGCCATCAGGAATCGAACCCAAGGTGACAATGAACCCATTGTAATTTATATCTCAATTATGTTCGGTATGTTCTCACGTCTTACCAAAAAACTTTCCGAGTCTGAGAAACTCGAAATTTTACTAAGGAACATAAGACCTTGTTATTCGATGTTCGTAGCCTTAAAAGATGTTGACTCTGTCGTTTCTTTGATCAATACCTGTCAAAGTTATGAGAAAATTCTAGAAAGAGATAAAAACTTTAAGGAACCTGATAATGAAAATAATTCTTTTAGCTCAGAATTTAATTATAAATTACCTTCCCCTTCTACTTCTAATGCTAAACAATTCTTCAACAAAAATAATTTTCAGTCTCAGTTTCAAAAACATACTTACTTTAATAAAAATAACTCTCAGCCTCAATCGAAGCAATCTGTAAATACAATTAATAAGTCTGCTAGTGTATCTCCTAACCCTAATATCTATTGCGTACGCTGTCGTACCAATGGTCATTCTCTTAACGAATGCCCTCAACCTAGATTTTTAATATGTTTTAAATGTGGTACAAAAGATGTTAAAACTCCTGATTGCCCTAAATGCAATGCAGGCAAATCTTCAACTAATTCAAAAAAACTAAAATGTGACTTGGATAATAAATTTAATCAAAAAGATTGGAATAATTGGTTATTAACAATAAAAAACTTTTTCCTCTGTTATAGAACTTCTTCTGTTCTCTATGAGAATGAAAAGGATTCTAATCGTCCTTTTATCAATGTATCAATTGATAATGTTTCATTATCAGGACTTTTAGATAGTGGCAGTTCTTTAACTATTTTAGGAAAAAAATCACATCTTGAAATTCTGAAATTGGGTTTCTCGTTATCCAAGTCTAAGTCGGTTGTTGTGTCTACTGCTAATAATCATAAACTCAAATCTTTAGGTCACTTTGATCTTCCTATTACTTTTAATGGTCAAACTCACTTAATTAGAGCTTTTGTTTTCCCAGAAATAACTCCCTCACTAATCCTTGGGGTAGATTTTTGGAAAAAGTTTAACTTAGTACCTAACTTATTTTCTACAATATTTAATAATAATTGTCTTGCAATTTCAGACGATAAAAAAATTTTACCTTACGATAATCTTTCTAAATCTCAGAAGGATATCGCTGATGATATCATTAATCGTTTTAAAAGTATTTCTTTTGAAGAAAAGGGTGAGTTAGGTCGAACTAACCTAATTTGTCATAAAATCGATACTGGCGATAATCCTCCCATTAAACAACGCTCGTATAGACTTTCTCCTGTAAAACAACATGCGCTAATCAACGAGGTTGATAAGATGCTTGAATGGAAAGTTATCGAAAAATGTGAGAGTCCTTGGTTATCTCCTGTTTTAATAACCCCTAAAAAGAATGGCGAATGGCGATTCTGCGTCGATAGCAGAAAACTAAACTCCGTTACTCGCAAAGATGCTTATAGTCTTCCTTTAATCAATGAAATACTGGATCATTTAAAAAATGCTAAATACCTTTCTAGCATTGATATTGCTAAAGCTTTTTGGGAAATTCCCCTAAATCCTGCTGACAGAGATAAAACAGCATTTTATGTGCCTGGTAGAGGAATGTACAGATTTGTTGTCATGCCCTTCGGACTTACTAATGCTCCAGCTACTCAACAACGTCTTATGGATACGTTATTTACTCCTGAATTTGATAATAAAGTCTTTTGTTATCTTGATGATATAGTTATTATTAGCGAATCATTCGAGGAACATATATCGCTTCTAATCAAAGTATTTGAAAAACTATCTTATGCCGGTCTAACTTGTTGACGACCTCCGTGGCCTAACGGTTATCACGCCAAACTGCCACACCGGAGGTCCCGGGTTCGATCCCCGGTCAGGTCAAGATGGAAAATGATCTTTTTCAGATTGGCCTGGGTCTTGGATGTTTATCTATATATGTATTTGTCATAAAATATAGTATCGTTGAGTTAGTATCCCATAACACAAGTCCCGAACTTACTTTGGGGCTAACTCAATCTGTGTGATTTGTCCGTAAAATAAAAAAAAAAAAAAAAAAAAAAAAAAAAAAAAAAACTATTAACTTTGAAAAGAGTGTATTCTTTAAAAACGAATTAAAATACTTAGGTTACGTGGTAAATGAACACGGTCTTTGTGCTGATCCTAAAAAAATTGATTCTATTCTGGAATACCCTATTCCATCTTCTCGTAAAGAAGTTCGTCGATTTTTAGGAACATGTAGCTGGTTCCGTCGATTTATTCCTAATTTTAGCACTATTGCTGCTCCGCTTAATAAACTAAATAGTGGTGGTAAAAATGCTGCTAAATTTATTTGGAACTCTGAAGCTAATCAAGCTTTCCTGAAATTAAAAGAAGCTTTAGTAACTACACCAGTACTTTCTTGTCCTGATTTCAATCTCCCTTTTTCAGTGCACACTGATGCATCAAATTTTGGTATAGGAGCTATGCTTACTCAAATAAAAGAAGACAAAGAAGTTGTCATAGCTTATATGAGTAAATCTCTTAATAAAAATGAACAAAACTATTCTACTACAGAGAGAGAAACCCTTGCTGTTATCACTGCTCTCGAACATTGGCGTTGTTATTTAGACAATGGCAGACAATTTGTCATTTACACGGATCATGCTGCTCTAAAGTGGTTTCTAAATCTGTCAAATCCTTCTGGCAGACTTGCTCGATGGACTGTACGTCTATCTTCTTTTAACTTCATTCTAAAACATAAAAAAGGTAAAGAAAATGTAGTACCGGATTTGTTATCTCGTTCAAAAAATCTATCGGATAATAAAACTAACTTAAATGTTTCAGTTTTAACGGTGGAAGAACAGTATAATAAAGTTTTACAAGGCTGTCAAAACAATCCTGATAGTTTTCCAAACTATACTATTAAGGACAATAAGCTTTATCGTCTTTCTCGTTCCCTTCATACTATAACGGATGACTTCGTATGGAAAGAAGTTCCTCTTCCTGGTGATAGAGAAAATCTGATTAAAAGTAATCATGGTTTGCCTGGTGAACCTCACCTTGGAATTTTTAAAACCTATAAAAAACTTTCTCTTTTATATTATTGGACAGGAATGTTCAAAGACATTGCTCAATTAATAAGTGAATGTGAGTCTTGTCTTGCTTATAAGCATCCTAATCATTCACCTTATGGTCCCATGGGTAAACCTAAAGTTTGCTCAAGACCCTTCCAATGTATTTCTCTTGATTTAATGGGTCCTCTTCCCATGACAAGAAAACGCAATCAACACATCCTAGTTGTGAATTGTTGTTTTTCTAAATATACTTTAATCTTTCCCCTTAAACGTGCTATCGCTAAAGATATTATCGAATGCCTAGAAAACTTTGTATTTCTTATACATGGTGTACCTCAAACTATTATTATGGACAATGGTTCTCAATTTCAATCTAGAGAATTCAAAAAACTTCTGGATAACTATAAAATACCTTTTATCTTTTATTCACCTCATTATTGCCCGCAAGTCAATCCCACTGAAAGGTATAACAGAACTATTGTTACGGCTTTAGCGTCTCTTGTAGGTGATGATCATAGATCCTGGGATATTTTTCTTCCAAAAATCCAATATGCTATGAACAGTACAGTTAATGCAGTTACGGGTTATTCCCCAGCATTTCTAGTTTTTGGCAGGGAAACTATCAGCTGCGGTTCTGTTTATACTCCTACGAATAACCTTGACGAATTTACTTTCTTACCTCGTGATATTTATGCTACTAATATAGGATTACTTGCGACAATTTTTGACAAAGTACAAGTAGCTCTATTTGACTCCCATACTAAAAATAGTGTTCGATATAATTTACGACATACTATAAAAGAATTTAATGTCGACGATTATGTTTGGCGTAAGAACTATGTGCTCAGTAATGCCGGTTCTTACTTTAGTGCCAAATTAGCACCTAAATTCGTTCGGTGTAAAGTTATACAAAAACTCTCTCCACTGGTATATATCCTTGAGGACGCTAGCGGTTCTCGTGCAAAATGGCACATAAAGGATATCAAGAATTAGAATTTATTTTAATTTTACTTTTACTTGACTAATGTATATACTTTATTTTTGTTTGTTCCCATCTTCAATTACTAGTTACATTTTTGGCATTTTCTCATTTCCTTTCATTTTCATTGCTATCATCGGCTCTTAAGTCACTAAAGAACTAAACTTTAATGTTCTACTACATCTCTCTACACAGTCCTGTGTTGAGTCTTTACCTTGCATTACTTAATGTGCACTACTCTCTTTACGCAAGTTTGCGTTGCGTACTCTTTATTTATTTCTTTCTTTGAGCGGTTGACAACTCATAAAATAAGCCCTTGTTATACCTAAGAAATACTACTATACTTACATACATTC
This sequence comes from Ephestia elutella, assembly GCA_018467065.1. NCBI lineage: Eukaryota > Metazoa > Arthropoda > Insecta > Lepidoptera > Pyralidae > Ephestia > Ephestia elutella. The sequence goes on along the minus strand of CM031581.1, from coordinate 7,446,618 downwards.
ATTATTTCCTGTATATATTTTCATCATATCTTTATTACATTACTTTCTTTCTAATGAACGGCTGACTACTCATAAAATAAGCCTTCAGTCATATCATATTCATATATCATTCATCATCAATGGGATTTCAGCGTGAGCGGATTACAACTCCTTAAATAAGCCAACTGTTACGTAGTACTACTAGGCAGGTACTTATCTTGGAGTAGGAGCCATTGACTGTGAGCCCTACCCCTAAGTTTGATCGATTTTAGTATGAAAGGTTTATTGTAATATGAAAGATTTGGTATGATAGGCTGGTATGAAAGTGTTGTCTATTAACCTTCAAAATTTTCACCTAGTGTTAAAATTTTCAGGGGTTTTGGGGGAAATGTAGTGTATTCATGTTTATTTAACTTTTATTCTTGTCTATTTTACTATTATAATTACTTATTTAGCTCAAAATGTTCTTTTTTACACTTTCTGTAGTAAAATTTCTACGTTGCTAGGGAATATTTCTTTAAACTTACCGCTATATCTTCATTTTTGGTTAGTTTATGTTATTTTGGTTTTCCCAATATATATTTCGTGTTTATTTCCACTTTTTTATACTTAATTCTTTAAATTGTGTAAATTTTTACTTGCGTTTTTTCATTGTAAACAATTATGATTGTCAAGCGTTGTCGCATGTCAGATTTTATTTTTCTAAAATTCTATAAATTTCTATGTATACCTTTTTGCAAATGTTCTAATTTCGTATTTTATTTGAAAATTATGAAGCAATACGAAATTCTAAATCGAGGCCTATATAAAGACGCTGAATGTCAGAACGGGTCAGTCTTCACTTCTCCGAGAAATCGGAGCGCGGAGCGAAATAAAGGTCTTGTCCCGGGGCCTGCTGACCCCGGGACCCTGCAAGCCTTCGCGTCGTAAAAACATCAATCTAAAAACTCATTGAAGACCTTGTTGCTGTGGACCTGAGGACCGTACCGTACCGTGAGGAAATCTAAACCTCATTGAAGACCTTGTTGCTGTGGACCTGAGGACCGAAGCCGGCTCTCATTACCCATCGGCCGAGAGCATCGGGCTCCCATTACCATCCTACTGTGCCTGCTGTACCGTCAGACTGTGCCTGCTGTACCGTCAGTAGAGGATAAGGCAAGGCCACCTACTACCTGCCTGTCGTGCCTACTGAGCCGTCAGTTGTGGATAAGGCAAGGCTCCCTACCGCCTGCCGTGCCTGCCGTGCTGCCCGTGTCCTCGTCCAAATTCCTCACCCTACCTTATTTCGTTACCCCAATACCCCCTGTGCCGCGTTACCTCAGTGTTTTTTACTTAAACTGTATTTTTTTACTTCATTATAAATAAATTAATATTTCCTTAACAAATCTGTTATTACTACATAACAGCCTACACAAATATTATGACAATAAACATTATTTGAATAAAATATTATGATAAAAGAATTATGAGAAAGGCCTTATGACAAACCATATTATGATTATTAACCTTATGAGAAATAAAAGGATCCCGTATTTTAAATAAAAAAATACGATAGATTGACATAATCCAAATTTGTAAAATTTTATGACCTATAATTGTTTTATAAAAACAGGACTTAGGACGTTGCAGTCTCCGTGATCATAGCCAGGAGAGCCAATATACACAGCCAATAATTTTCATCATCCTTCAATTCAAAAGGGTTGTAACTAAAAATGGAGAGAAATGAAGAAGAAATCTTATCGAGAATACACTGCTTCTCTCAACGAAGATAGAATTTCTGATAAATTTGTCCCTTCACCACATCGGGTATCTGAGCTACATACGGGCACGGAAATATCTGATTCTTCTAGTAATTTAAATAATGACATAAACGAATAACGAATATACGAATATATTATTTATTTTAGATTAGAATGTCAGTAACATGGAAAGATAAGCATAAATAAATTACAAGTTGGGATGAAACTGATTGCAAAATGTTCTACCGAGAGTAATCTCAAAGATCGTTATTATGATGGCATGTTTATTAAAGTTTGATGTAGCTACGATAAATGAGCTTGCTCAATTGAAGAGTTTGAAAAAAACAAATTAAAGTAAAATTTAGTTCTGCGTTTCGTTATAGGATCGAGATTGAATGAAGAATTTTCCAAAAAAACATTTGAAAATTTTCAAAAACTAGGTCTCTTTTTAGTATTGTTTTTATTTAGTCTACTAAGTATAAAAATCCGAGACTTTCCGTCCGATAACTTTTTGGAATTGGGTCAATCAAGACTAAGTTGGCCAAGAATTTGTTTTTCTAAATAAAACAGGTGAAGTCAGAATTAACTCGTGTTTCAGTGGTGCCGTACATTGAAGCAAGCGAGATATGGTCACCATATATTTATCCATAGTCATGGTAGTAGATACATTTACTTTATGTTTTCTTATCTTACGCATAAGAATACCCGAATCATTAAATCAAGACTGTAAAATTATTTTTACAATTCAAATCAGGTACCATATTATTTGGTCTATAAATTAATAATATCACACTTGCATATCGTAGAAAATACCAAAGAATGGGCAGGTAAGAAACTGTTATGTTTTTTACTTGTAATTTTTATGTAGGTAAAACACATTTCTATTAATCCATATTGAGATACAATTATGGGTACATTGGCAGAATTGACCTAGCTTTTTATGCCTCATCTTATTAAAAAATTCGTACCTATTTTTTGTTCATAGTAAAAGGCTTGTGGCCACCTGTGCTAGCAGCCACTCTTCAGAAGATGCTCAGGTGAGGAGAGGAGACTGATCTAATTCTAAAAGATCTAATTTGGTAGTTAATTTAATTCAAATTTGATTATTCATCGCACTGACAAGTGTCAGTGCGCGTATGTTCCGATGAACGCAACGTAGAATTGAATGTACGTGAACAGGCTTGCTTAATTTTCCACCTGCTAACCATACAAAATCTACCTAACAAATGGCTCTATCTACCCCGTAAAGGATAAAGACGTGATTCTGTATTTGTACGATCAACAGTTCTCGAATGGAACCCTAAAAGAAGTTGGCAATGGAATGATCCCTAGATTCGCGAGTCGTGGCACGTCGGCGCTCCTACGGCGCTTTTTACTGCACGGACGCTCGCCTTCATTTAGTTCATTCATGCTGCTAAGGAAATGCAATTAAAATTGAAATCCTTTGAAATCTTTCTCGATGTTAAGATTTCTGTATCGTTTTTCTTGTTAGGCATCTAAAGCTGTGGATGGATGTGCTTCTTAATGAGCTAGTTCCTGCGGTACTTATATTAATTCTGTGGCTGCGGTGTAAGCGAACTACGCTGTTAACGCATTACTAATAGTAACTTCATATTTTCAGTAAATCAATGAGCATGGTCTCTCTCTTTAGTCGTATTTCCTCATGACTGAGGGTTGTGGTAATTTTATGGAATAAAACACACACAACGACTCTCTTGGCAATATTAATTGAGTGGTTCGCCATTGCCTTCTCCATTTCACACACTAGCTGATAATCATCAACCAGAGTGCAGGTTTCCTCACGATGTTTTCCTTCACCGGAAGCAAGTGGTGATCGATGAAAACTAACATGAGTCAGATTGGTATACAAACTCATGTAGCCCGGGCAGGATTCGAACCTGAGATCAGAGATACTCTGTTTATCACTGACTGTTTATCACGGCGACCTACGTTGGCGGCAGAACGCTTCAAATGCGACAAAGCAGCGCGCGACGACGACGACGATGCGACGCCGCGCTAAGCGTAAACGTCAAATGTATGGACGTACATACTTACTTGTGGCCTTTGTTGTGTTGGCGGCGTTGTCGCGTGTAATATTACCATTGTCGCGTGAAGCACGGCATTGCATCGCGCGGCATTTGTCGCATTTGACGTCCACGCTGGACAGGGGGTTACGTTCAATTTTCATTCCATGTTCTATGTTTCCTTTCACTGAAAGCAAGAGGCCACATCCTGTTAAAACCTGCATTCAACTGTGTTTTTACAAAATCAAATATACAGAGCAAAAATTAACGGTAATATCCTTTTGTTGATAATTTTATAACGTTACATACCTAACCTACATAGAGAAAAAAACCAAAACTTTATGAGTATAACAACAAAACAGAATCAGTGGGTAAGTGTTAACCTCAAATTTACAATTTAACTTTTTTAATCACAAAAGCAAGGCTCTCATTACCTGAACACCCTGCGATCCAGTTTATCATAAATAATTATTTGAAATTTTCCGGATATTTCACTCAAAATAATGTTTACGTTGGTTGTTACTGGTTGTTACAGAATTAACAAACTTTGTCAGATGTTTTAAAAAGAGAACTCCTTCAAGGTATTTTGTATTCTGTTGTATTTTTAAATGTTCATCTTTTTCTAAGAAATTTATTTTTTTACAAAATCGTCTACAGATTCATAATTTTCTTGAAATGTTTCAACATTCAAGACGAAATAAAGGTCAAAAGGTATATAAGTAGGCAAAAAATATATTTTATTTTGATTAGTGCATACCAAATTAAACATATATAGTGACTACTAATAATGTGGTACGAGTAAAAATTTGTGCGAATAGGGTTATAAAATGTATACTCAAATATTAAGAAAAAATGAGGTGTAAGAATTTAGTTTGTCATTTATTTTATTTTTTCCATAAAGAAAAATCCTTTATGACGTCAGTATGCTTACACTACATTTTTATTTTTTATACGCTGCCAGCTACAGCGTGTTGCAAAGCTAGTATCCATTAATTTTAATTTGTTATGCAAACGTTCCACGCCTTTGACACACTTTTAGAGAAAAAGGACTTTTAGTCTGAATTCTTATACAAAAATTATACAATGACATATAATACTTACAATATGACATCAATTAAATCTGTGTAATTCATGTGTGATTCTTAATTAATTACATAAATTTTAGCAAAGATATGAGTGTTCCTTGCCCATAACTACTACTTAATTTTCTTTACGCCAAATATGACTTGATAAATATGTGAGTCAAGCGAATAAAAATATTAAAAATATATATTACTAGCGACCCGCCCCGGCTTCGCACGGGATATAAACCTTCCTCTTGAATCACTCTATCTATTAAAAAAAACCGCATCAAAATCCGTTGCGTAGTTTCAAAGATTTAAGCATACAAAGGGACATAGGGACAGAGAAAGCGACTTTGTTTTATACTATGTAGTGATAGTGATAGTGATAGTGATGAAGTAGGACCATACCTTATGTCAGTCAAAGCTGAAAAGGATTGTCTCATAGCCGAAGATCCGTCTTCGTTCAACAAAATTGTCAATTTGCCAATCTGATTATCCCCCGTAATACCCTGAAGGGGCGACATTGTCACACATCACCCTGTATACTCAAACTACATTGCTAAGCCAAAGAGTACTCTACGATATTGAACACAAGATTCAATTTCAAATAACACAATTCTATCACAAGTTGGTACATTTGTTTACCCAAATCAGAGTTTTGACAAGTCGGTGACAATGAGACACGGGCCAATATTGATCAATTTCAATAAGAATTGTTAGGATCTCATATTGTTGGTTTTGGTATTGTTTCACGATTCAATAGAATATTTTAAGTCTTCACTATTCATTGAGGTTCTACTTATAGAATCGTTAACAAAACCATTTCACTCCGCATTTGGCTGTTATTGTAATTTTAATAGACTATTTATTTGTATGGAATCTGTACAAAATACAATAATATTCAGGGCCATGGTTAATTCATGGTCGAGTTTAGTACTTTATTAAATAAAAAAAACTCATCTTCAATAGTGCGAAAATAAAAGTTGAATCAATTAAAATAAAAAATAAATAAAAAAATATTCACAACTAGTTTCGTCAATAATAACAATAAACAATAGAAAAATAAATTAGTCAAAAACGCCACCCCGGACTGTACCCGGCTCAAAGGTTGCCGCGTTTCCCCTTTGAATAGCTATAGCTAACCTTTAAACCAGGTACCATCCGGAGCGGTAGTCATATCCACGGCACCTATCTCGCTAATAAAATGCTAATAATTTAAATTAAATATTCACACACATGATATGTGACAGATACATAAGTATAGCATTCAAATATAAATAGGTAGGTAACTTTCTGTTTGTTTCTGGCCTTCTGCATCCAGTCTTTCCCCACTTTCTTGCCAAAAATGTCTCTCCATCTCATTCTGGGTCTTCCTCTACTCCTTTTGTTAGACAGAAATATTTGGAAAACTTTGGGGGAGGCCTACGCCAGAGAGGCGACTACTACCTACCTAAGACAATATTTACAATTTATCTACTCTAATATCTAAAAATCGAATGTATATGTACGTGATGTCACATTCGACGAACCTTAACTGGTAAACAAGAATAATTTTAATTATGTATATTTGCGACCAAAAATATATTTTCTTGAGCTCCTCCATGCTTCGGAATTCGGAAGGCACGTGTCATTAAAGTCCATCTGCATTTGGGTCTTTATGGCATGGGCCTTAACTTTGTAGGTCAAGTTAAGGCCCATGGTCCTAATTCTTCGAAAAGGTAGGCCCTAGCCGTGGACATTAATATGGCTGAAATAAAAAAGAAAAACTTGAAATTTTTAACCTACCTTGAAAAACGGAATATTACCCTTTTTATTAATAATAAAGCAGGATGAAGTACCGAAAAGCAAATATTCATAAATTATGTACCTAGTTAGAATATATAATGGCCCCTGAAGTAAAGGGTACTCGAAAATATTAATATTTTGAAGGGAAATTATTTGTCGGATTCGGGCAATAAATTCTCGATTTAAGTAGTGAAAGGGGAATAATACGCAGTTCCCGGAAACCTTACTATATTGTTGAATAATAGGTATATAACATGAGATATTCGTGGATAATTTGAGTTACCTACTAAATAACTGTAAGGTAAAATTGCTTTTTTATCTATACATATAATAAAACAGTAAAAATATTTTGTCTGTACATTTAATATTTTTGACTGAAATGGATAGAGGGAGACCTAAAAAGAACAATAGAAAGTAAAAAAATTTTTTTGGAATTTTTTGTCTGTCTGTCTGTCTGTATGTCTGTCTGTCTGTCTGTCTGTCTGTCTGTATGTATGTACGCGTTTCACGCAAAAACTATTGGACGGATTTGAATGAAACTTTTTTTGTTGTATAGCTATTAAGCCTGGGCAACATATAGGCTATAATTCATTTTGAAAACTGGAACACCTGATGAAGAACCATAACGGAACAGCTAAACTATAAGTAATATGGAAATGATGCCTTAACAAAAATCGTTCAACCTGATGAGCATTTTCTGCCGACGTATAAAAATTGAAGATCTGGAACATCTGATGAAAAGTTCTAAGAGACGAGCTACACTATAACATATATGGAAATGGCGCCTTAGCAAAAATCGTTCAACCTGATGAGCATTTTCTGCTGACGTATAAAATTTGAAGATCTGGAACATCTGATGAAAAGCTACAAGAGAGATTTTTCATCTAAGCGAAACTCACGCGGGCGAAGCCGCGGGCGACAGCTAGTATAGTATATCATTGCTTTTAAAGTAATTTGTTTTGACTCGAAGGAAGGACAAACAATACACTTTACAATATGTATGAAGAGTATAGTATTGGAAATAGATAAATTTTTATCCCCTCTTTTGTTAATTATTTAGTATTCTTACTGATCTCATATTTACTTTTGAGATTAGTATAATTAATTAGCCATGAGTCTTTGTCTTCTCATCTCACAAACCCAAGGGTCCGCGGATTATTCAGTTAAGTAGCGGATCCAATTAACTCCTAGACCCAAGGTATACAACTGCCATTTTATACATATTTAGCGCTGGGTACTAGTGCTTTAATATTTTTGGAATAGACGTTTTTTTAACAATTTACAACAACAATAACAATAACAAGAATACTTTATTAGCACACAAAAAATTACATTTTTAGTTTGCAAATTAATTGTAAATTAATACGGAAGGAAGCACTTTTTTTTACTTCTGGAACATATCATTATGTTTTTAATATTTTCTTTTTGCATTTAAATGTAACGCTGCTTTCCTACTCCACTAAAAAGCGAATATTTGATCTTTTTTTCTTTTAGCCTTATTAAATGTTGTTAACTTTTCACATGATTATTATCTTGGGTCTAGAAAGAGCCCCTAAATTTTCAGATTAAAAAAATATTGTCCACTATCTAAACGTTTGAATATTCTGATATTTAATTAACACTCAACCAAAATCAGAACTCAAGCGTTGTTAGGTGGAATTTGATTACATTTACACGGGTAAATCAAACTCTTTTTTAATTTTCATTTCGAAATTTCCGTACTCCAAAAGTTCTGAATGAAAATGTCAAATTATAATAAGGATGGCACTAGTTTTTCTAGACTAATTTAACATTTATTTTTAATTTATTATGATATAATATTTTTAATTTGACATGGCTGATGATGAGGGTATCATCAACAGCTACGTTATTATCCCCACTGCTGGGGCAATGCCTTTCTTTATGTATGGAAAAGGAGGATGGACTAGACCATGACCCACCGCGGACCTAAAGTGAGTTGGTGGGTTTTAAAACTTTCAACACTTACAAATACAGACACCAACAACGGTTTAACGTTCCTTCCGAACCAATAGAGTTCGATATAATACATTTTTGGTCACCCATCCCGTGTCCGAACATTACAAAAGTTGTTTAACCGCCACTATAGCAGGTGAAGCGGTGGTGGCCGAGTGGTAGGGCGCCCGCCTGTGGCTGCAAAGGTCCCAGGTTCGAATCCTGCCCGTGATATATGAGGTGTATACCAATCTTACTCATGTATCTATGTTTGTTTTCATCGACCACCACTTGCTTCCGGTGAAGGAAAACATCGTAAGGAAACTTGTTCTCTGGTTGATGATGAGCTAGTGTGTGAAATGGATAACGCAATGGCAAACCACTCCATTGACATTGCCAAGATAGTCGTTGTGTGTTTAATTCCATATAATGACCACGACCCTCAGTCATGAGGAATACCTCTAAGGAGGTGGAGGATAGCAAGCGAGTTCACAAACCACTGCGCTGCCGAGCTGCTTGTCATATAATATAAATAGACGCAATTAATTGTAATAAGCACATGGACGATGTTTTTAACTATTACCAATTGAATGACAAAAACTGTCAAGTTATGTTTCTATTTCAAAAGCACTTTCCAGTGAATGGCATGGTGCGAAGTGAGGCTAAGCCTCGGTGGTTACGAATGGCCCTCGTTACGTCGAGGGTGTCGTTAGAAGGGTTAACATTTGCATATGCGCGTGCATCCACCGGGGTACGAAATACCAATACAGAAATGAACACTCATAAAGTGTACGACCAGGAAACTGTTACATACCTGTTAGTTACAATTTTATTAATTAATTTTATAAGAAGAGTTGCACTGCATGTATTTTTTTTAAGTTAATCGTTCTACACATTTTCACATTATCATTTACTATTCATACCTACGTCATTCAAATTAATGTAGAGGGTTAAAATATTTTGATAATTTCTTTATTGATGAACAGTTTAATTTTACCACTAAAGGTCAGGGCGATTAGTAGGTAATGATTTTATTAGTGCTACGAATATAATTGGCTCTACTTGATCTAAATAAAATATTAAGGGCTAAGGTTACGAGTTTGTAACTTTAGCCTTAAAAAGTGGTTTCAAAGTCAATAAACGACTTTTTTTTATCTATGACCACGAATAGATACCTATATAAAAAGAAAATTCAGGAATTCTAGGAAACATGTTTTTACAGGACATTTCTGTTTCTATGAATCCATACTAATATTATGCGAAAGTTTGGATGTGAGTTTGTGAGTTTGTGAATTTGTGAGTTTGTGAATTTGTGAGTTTGTGAGTTTGTGAGGATGTTTGTTACTCAATCACGCAAAATCTACTGGACGGATTTCGATGAAATTTGGTACAGAGGTAGATAATGACCTGGAATAGCACATAGGCTACTTTTTATCCCGGGAAAAAGCACTGTTCCCTTGGGAAATTCACGCGGGCGAAGCCGCGGGCAAAAGCTAGTAAGACATAAATGTCTTTTTTTTCATAAATGTGGGTCGTCAAAACTATTCCAAATAGTGCCGTTGATTCCCTGTGAATTGCCTCGTTAGCTGACCACACATAGGGGTCCAATAACTTGCACATTTTTGGATTAGTTTTGCCACTAACGGTGGTTGTTAGATCCGCCATTACTATTAAAAAATTACTTTTACTAATCACAATGGAATTCTACTACCTCTACACATACTTTTCCTATAATTTTCTTTACATTATTGATTGAAAATGGCCTTGAATTGAAAAAAGTATTTTTTAGGTTCAAATGTAAATCATGTCCTTTATCTGTATTGTGTTGTGTTTTTACGTTGAGTTTAAAGCTACGCAATTACATATACCTTGTAGGTTAAAAGTAGTGTTGTAAAAAACTCGAGTCCGAGAGTCTGAAAATTCTGACTCGACTGTAAATCACAAGACTCGACTCATATTTAGAGACTCCACTGCTCGATATCTTAGTTATACTCAAGCTCCCGTAATAGACTCGAGTTCGGTATAATTGTGCTCGAGTCTACTTAGTGCTCGAGTCTGATTATGGACTCGAGTCGAGCTCGAGTCTGGTAAGCAGCTAATAAAGGGTGGTGTGAAATGTATGTTAGGTTGGTAGCACAGCAGGATTTAGGCTGTTGTAATGCAATCCGACGTCACATTCTATATTGATGTGGGTGCAACTGAAGTCAGTAGACTTCAGTTGCATCCACAAGTGATACAGTAGCATCACTATACAAAACAATCATGGAGTTCAAAAAATCATAATTGCTTATTTGAAGTTCATAACAATATTGTAAATTGTAGTGTAGGTACCTATCATTAATATCAAATAAACTTTTGAATGATTGTAATGCTTTGTATAACTAAACTTAATAACTTGTTTTACTGGAGAGTTTGTTGAGCAGAAGTTGTTTTGAGTTTGGTAGTCGAACTCAAGTTGGTTCTGCGACTCAAGTTCTTATTCGACTTGAGTCCGTGCTCTGGCGAGTCGTGCTCGACTCGACTCAAACTTATGAATTTCTAGGTCTAGCAAGTATGCAAAATTAGTCGAGTTTGCAAATGTAGACTCCCGGAACTCGAGTTATTTACAACACTAGTTAAAAGGTTAATAAGTACGAATAAATTATACACAAACTCCTGTTTGTGTATAGTTAATTCGTACTTATTCCGCATTGGGCTAACGGAAGTAGTAACTGAATTACATTTACAAGCCCGCGTTACAGTTAAATTCCCCAAAGCTATGTTTAGGAGAAAAATTAAGAACCTGAAAAATAATAATAATACCTAATAAATCTTTATTGCAGACACATAGATCCAGAGATAATGTAAATTGTATATAAAAAATATATAAAATTATAACTACAATTAATTACAATTAACTTATTGTATACGTCATGGCGGCAATAGCCAGCCAGTGTCTGTATGTGTCAGAAAACACTAGTCTTTCAGCCAGACTCCTTACAATACTATTTTTTTTACCTACATTCATTTACGTCATTTTTTAACCTACATTACAGTTAAATATAATAAAAAATCGCAACATCAAATAATTTTAAAAACTCAAACACAAGCAACCAAATTGTTATTTTCTTTCTCAGTTCCATTTGCCTTTGAGCATCCATTATCTACCCGTATTGTTCTAAGCGGGCATTCCAGAACTCTTCAAACAAACATTGGATCCAGCCATTCTGGAACATTCCACACGACGTCCCCGGAATCCCATTGCGGGACGTATAAAGAGCTACTTATAGGACAAAGAGATAGTTGCTCGAATCCGCGGAAAGAATAAATTACGCTCGAATGAAAGAGCAAGATGACGTCACACGTCCGAGGACAGCTGCGGGCGAAGATGTGGTTCGCAGGCGATGCGGCACTTTAGCGCGTCCTTGGTGTGCGACAGAACGCTGCACGGCCCTATGCCATGCTGTGCTACAATGGTACACGATATGCGCGCGATAACACCGACAACGTCGCGCTGCGCTGCCTACGTTCACCTAGGACAACGGATTAAACTTGGTCCAGCAAATAGGTGGTATTTAATTGACTTTAAAATGAAAAAAAATAAAATGAGTTTATTTCTTTTACTACTATGTGTTATGTACTTACTAAGTCCTAACAATGTATATCTGAACACTTCGTAGTGAAAGAAAATAAACGCATTTTCAAAATAAAATAGTTTTTTCATTACGACAGCTCAGTTATGACAACCATTAAATCAAGGAATATAAGAAATATGGTCGGGACCTTAAATACGTACCGTACTTACGATTCTTATATTCATGTGATTTTATATTCAATGTGTTGTATTTTTTAATCCAGCTTCCAGTTAACTGTCACTTAAAAAAATGCATAGAGTAATAAATAAATACATAATTAATTAAGGCAAGTTATAGTGCCAACTACTGTCACTACATTAATTATATTAAGCCAGTTTCCGTCATCCGGACTGAAATCTGACATAGACATTGTCTTGAATAAATCATGTCTGCCTTAGCCTAATGTGTTTAGACCGCATGAAAAATTTGACCAAGTTCTATGGTTCATAGGTCAACAGTTCAGTCAAAACAACGCCAACAAACGTCGTCAACAGAAATATCCGTGAAAGTATTAAAATTCACAGTAAGATATAAAAATCAAGCCACGAAGAGCTGCAATTGTGTAAAAGCTTGTATGAAAAAAAACATAAAAAACTTTTTGCCTCGCACAATAGCTAGAAGACTTTATATCAAAGTCAATATAAGATCAATATTATGATGTGCGCTCCGGATGGTACCTGATTCAAAGGCTTCAATCTTCATAGTTATTATTCATTAGTTCAAAGAGGAAACGCGGCATGCGTTATGGGTACCTTTGAACCGGGTTCAATACGGAGTGGCAATTTTGTATTTTTTTTATTTTACTTTAAAGATTATTTTAATATTGACGAAGTTTATTGTGAATTATTTTATAAAAATAAATGAATTTACTTTACTACCTATGGTCTTCCCCGCCTAAATACTTTTAATTTATTTTTCTTTCCTGGCAACACCCAGCCTTCTTATCGCATCTGTCACAGCGCTGCGCCGAGCGTGATAATCTGCAACAGCTGCAGTCAGCCTGCATTTAAATCTAAAGCGAGTGTAATGCGCCAGCACCCGCGCGGAATATAAAATCTTATATCTCCGAGATATGCCGCTTTCCGATTCAGTTACCTAAAAGATTTCAACAGTTTCAAAACCTCGTCTTAGCAAAATTTCTGAACTAATCTTTTTCTTTACTTTAAAAGAAAGGTGAACAGTTTTCAAGTGAAAACTTTTTAAGGCGCGCTGAGCACTTTATTTAGTACTAGCTGCACCCGGGGCTTCGCTCCCGTGGGAATTTTGGGATAAAAAGTACCTTATATGCTATTCCCGGCATTTCTCAACCCGTGTACATTCATCAAAATTTGTCTGGTTCATTTAGCGAGATTGAGAACAAATGTACACACATTACGTACGTACATTAGTAGAATAATATTTTGTAGAATAGTAGAATTAGAAGGCCTGTTGCCACACGTGACAGATTCTAAACTCTTGCACTCTTGCTAATTTCCCAATTTGGTATTATAGTTAGAGAGTTTTGGTGTTAATTAACGCAGAATATTTCATGAGAAAAGGCTAGTTATTAGGCGTAAATCGATCGTTTTTCACAAATTAATCCGAACCGTTACGCCTCCAACACTTATTAACTTTTAATAAAATGAAGCCTACCTGTCTCCATCAAATTGTCTTTGACACGTTAATGAGCGCGTAATTATATTTAAATTAACCTTTTAAAGGGTAATTTATATTTTGAGAGCGTCTTTCGAAGATTTCTGGGAATGTTCAAAAGTTGTTAATTGCGTTAAGGACTTTTCCTTAGTGGTAACACTGGTAACCCATACGATGAGTTAAAGAGGTATTTTCTTCTACAATCAAAAATTTATACTAACCATTGTTTAAGAATATTTCATTCTTCTTATTATTAGTATTAAAGTACTATGCATCATTAAAACTTACTTTTTAAATACCACAGATATTTTATATTGCCCGCGGTATAGGCTTGCGTGTAATTTTTGTATAAATCTCTATAAAGTATTTGTTGCTTTGGTAGGTAAGTTAAATAAGTTCGATAAGCACTTTTTAATGCATTGCTTTTAAAGTAGTTCTGGCCTGCAAAATTTATCTACGTAAACTAAGCAACCTAAGTTAGTAAACTAAGTGAGTTAGGAATAACTGACAGTGGGGGAGGGGAGTTGGAGACACATGACGCGAAAGCTAATTATACCTAAAGGTGCGCCAAACTTAACTCATTATGTAAACTGAAAGTAGCAGATGAAACATAAACCGTGGATGTGGTATTTTGTCTCTACAACTAAATTCTAAAAAAAAATAAAAATATTATTTATTTTGTACCATTTACATTAATTTATTTGTGATCGCGATCTCCATTTAAGTAAATAATTACCTGTGTTAAGAGATCCCGCTCTGCAATAACAACAGTATGTACAATTATTTAATGAGATATCACTATTTAGCCCCACTATCCAGATGTGGCTTCGTTTCAGGACTCCTGGCTCTGTTTACCCTGTTAGGGATAAAGACGTGATAAATAAAGTATGATAAATAAATAAAGAGTCGGCAACGCATCAGTGACATTTTTAGGGTCGTTGGTGTCTATGGACTGCGGTGATTGCTTACCACCAGGCAACCCACATGCTCGTATGCCTACTATTCTATAAAAAAAGACAGTTTTATTAATCTTATCTTGCGATACTTCAATAACCTGCTGCTTTCATTTAAGTTCGAAAAAAGGATCAAACTTCCCGAAAGCTACTTCAAAAACTTATCTTACTAAATCTTTGCTACAAGTGAAACTAAGTTGAAACAAATCACCTAGGAGGGTTCCCAACTGATGAGTTTTCTTACGGAACAACGCGTAATTCCTGACTGCTTACGTAAGTTATCCTTATCCTTGAAAAATTTTGGGAGATTTTAGTAGGTTTATAAAAAAAATTGTTATAGACAAATGCTTAGCTCTGGACAAAAAAGCATCGAAATTGTGAAATTTCAACCTGTGCAGATAAAACATAAAATTAATTAAAAAATAGGAAACATAGTAAATGAATTAAATTCTGAGACCAAGAAAAATATTAACAAAATAGTAGGTACTTACACTTTTTAATCATGCAACTTTAAAATAATTTAAAATGGCTAGTTTGTTAATGTGATTTTTGCAAAGATAACAGTAACAAACAACTGTACTATGAATGATTTACGTCGGAAGAACCAATAAGAAGAATGATTTGAGTAGTAATTATTGCAATTTATTAGTAGAGTATAAAGCTACGCAGCCACCGGACAAGCGAAACCCTAGGCAACGGTGCGTAGTTGATACATTACCTACTTGTACAGAAGTAAAATAAATAATAATTATTATTTATTTTACTTCTGTACAAGTACTAGTAGTGTGTTAGTACTTAGTTTAAACTTAAAGTCTAGCAATAATTTAAGCAGTTTCCGCCTTTGAAACTGTGTTGTTAAGAGCACAATGGTCTTGTTACTGATAAAATATCTTCTGTTCGCGGAATAAGTACTATTTCTTTCTGAATCGAGTTTCCTGGCAATAGTTCAAGTGGTAATAACGTTGAGTTTGTTCTGTCTTGGTGAAAATTATATACAGCATACCTAGCACATGGTGTTTATTTTTTATGGGATTGCGCATGCAAATATTTGCATAAATATATTTGGACAAAGAGCAAAAGAACTGGATAATTTACAGTAGCATATGAAATTCGTCTCCTGTAAGAATTTTAAGCCTTTATTCTCCTCATAAAATGTGGCCATCTATGAAAAATAAATATATTCTTAAATCCGATTGGTATCTTTAGAGATTAGTAGCTATCGCCCGCGGCTTCGCCCGCGTGAATTTCCCACGGGAACAGTGCTTTTTCCCGGGATAAAAGGTACCCTATGGCCTTCTCCATACTTCTATGTGTATGCGAAATTTCAGGAGGATTGGTTCAGTAGATTAGATAAAGCGTGAAGAGGTAACAAAAAAATAAACAAACAAACTCACTTTCGCATTTATAATATTAGTTAGGATAGGATTCATTAGTTCAAACAAACAAAAAGCGTATAGAATTATAATGGACATTTAGAAAAACTAAGAAATGAGACTACTGAAAGTTTCTGGTAAAAAGCTAGCTATCACAATAAATATGGATAAAGTATAAAGACGTAGGACAATCCAAGAAATTGCCGCTCCTAATTCTAAGCGCAGTCCGGGAGCTAAGTGCAGGATGTCCTCATGAATAAAAAGATGCAATTGTGTCGGCGATGGCTGCCGAGGATACCAATGTTGATGTTATTGTCAGAAAATATAATGAATCTGCGACTTAGTAGTCTCCCTTTTGTTATAAACTACAATATAGTATATTAATATGGTATATAACCCCAGGTTGTATTACAAGCAATAAGCCTGGAAGGCAATTCTCGGGTCTGCGATATAATATCAATTTCGACATTTATCGAAAAAACATGGCGGATATCGATAAATATCGAAATTGCGTATTCTCGTTATTTCAAATGTGACATTTATCCAGCGTCAGCCCTCGATACGCATCGAGTGGTCGAGCGTGGCCGAAAACCATATCGTGTGTGATATTTGTTGCTTCAAAGCTATTGAATAACATAATATTCGTACTTTACAAGACGCTTTGTATTTTTCTTCAGCTATGGTTTAGTAAAATATGAATGCTGACGATTTTGTATTCAATTTTATTGGAAATCGTTGTTTATTTACATAAAATTATTTTATTGAAGCCTAATATAGAGGTTTGGATAGATACATACTTTGCTTTTTTCTGCCTCGAGTACCATACCTTATTTGTTTCTCGATTCAATTTCGTAAACAAACAATATCATACATAAGAATATAATTGATACGCCGATAACAAATATCACATAACCTCACACACACAATAAACAAACAATGACAAGTATCCTCGCGTTCCGTTCTCTCCATCAACTCTAAAATATTTCATTTTCTTTGCATTTTATAAATTTGCATTGGAGCTTATTAAGCTACATAAAATAAAGTATTATAACTATTTTTACATAAATTCACTATTAAAACAATGGTTTTATATAAAATATTTAATGAAACAAATAAAACATAAATTTCTCGATTGTAGTTAAGTATAATCGAGAAAAAGGAACGTGTTTTCAATTAGAGAAGCCCTAGTTTTCGATATAATATCGAGTTTTATGTCGAATAGGTTCGAGAATACCATTTTGGAGGATTTTGTGATAATTTTGTTCGATAAAAGAAGTTTGATATATTATCAAATTCGATAAAATATCGCAAATGCGAGAATTGGCCTCCTGGGGCTCCGCTTCATGGGAAATTCGAGATGAGAGGTTTGTGCTATTTTAGGTTGTGCTGTATATCAAATTTCATGGAAATCCGAGGATTTGGCAACTCAATCAGTAACAAACATATTCACAAACATTCAACTAACGTTGGATGGATATTGATGAAATTTGCTATTTATTCGGAATTCCAAAACGGGGTGGGGTGGAGCCCCGGTGATCGCCCTGGGATACCGCACAAAGTGAATTTTACAATAATAATACAATGTGAATATAGTTGGATAATAATGCGTTTTTTTATAACATAGCTATAGGGCGGCAAACGAGCAAGCGGGTCACCTAATGGTAAGCGATCACCACTGCCCATGGACTACTGCAACACAAGGGGTATCATAAGAGTGTTACCGGCCTTTCAAGAAGATGTAGACTGGTTTTTTGAAGGTTCCAATGTTTGGAATACAATTAAATTTTAATAAATTTAAAAAAAAATGGTAAATGGCCTAGATTAACATGGAATGAAATTTATAGAAATCGACTTTGCAAAATTATGATATTATTTGATCTTACCATCCAGTTGTGAGATGAATAAATAACAAATATCATGCTACAATCAGTCTAGCAGTAGCAAAAGCGACGTCCCTCCAGCTAATAATAGTATCCAATACGTGCATGTGACAACTGACAAGTAACACACGGAAAATACGTGAAAAAGGTTTTCTTTTTTTAGTAGTAAATAAATATTTCGATCCAATTTATTGTCAACCTGTGTTACTGGGGCTGGTATACCAATTTTCATTAAAATGTGATTAAGGCGTGATTGATTGATGAACATACAAGCATCGGCATTAATATTATTAGTCTAATTGAAGTTTAGTCGGAGAATTAAGGGACAACTTTACAAACAATCTATATCCATTTTGAAGTTTGTGTCATACATTTTATGATGGTTATAAGTACTCTACAGCCATCGAGATTTTTTTGTCTACAGCTCAATTTTTTACGATGTGTTGTTGTTCTAGACTTATGAACAATCGAAGGACTAAAATTTTATCTATTTTGAAAATCTGATGATATTTTATAAAAGGTACAAATAAATAATACATGCTGGTAACTGAGATAGTATCTCAATTCAACCTCAATTCAACGCATATTTTAGATTTACTTGTGAGCTTTCAAAGCTTACAAGCAAAGTGATTCTGAATGAACAGTATTCAGTGCTTTCTTTTATTCTTTTTAACTGTCCTTCACAAGAGGAAATTTCAAGATTCGTCCAAACAACGACAAGTTTGTTTGTTATTACTTATTTGGAACATTTGATTGATTTGACTTGAACAATAGACTTTAAATTGTTAATCATTCTGGACTTGAAAAGAAAAATCGAAAACTTGATCGTATATTCATTAAAAATTATTATTAAAGATACTTCCTGTTGTCTTAAAATTGTCAAAATTGTCAAGACATTTAATTTTTTTTTTTTAACTTACAGGTAATTGACTTTAAATTCAGATTAACTAACAGCTTGTCTAACTGTAAATTAGTAGACTAATCTGAATAGTATTTCCAAAGTCTATACTAATATTGTGCATAATAACGTATCGTAGTTTGTAGCTTTGAGATTTATAATATAACTAGCTTTTGCCCGCGGCTTCGCCCGCGTGAATTTCCCACGGGAGCAGTGCTTTTTCCCGGGATAAAAAGTAGCCTATGTGCTATTCCAGGTCATTATCTACCTCTGTACCAAATTGCATCGAAATCCGTCCAGTAGATTTTGCGTGATTGAGTAACAAACATCCTCACAAACTCACAAACTCACAAATTCACAAACTCACATCCAAACTTTCGCATTTATAATATTAGTATGGATACAATTCTGTAATTAGTTTCCAAGACGTGAAAACGTGTAGGGTCTTTTTCAACCGACTTCCCAAAAAAGGAGGAGGTTATATGTTTCGATGTATGTATGTTTTTTTTTTATGTATGTTCGCCAATTTCTCCGCCTACTGTGGACTGATTTCCAAAATTGTTTTTTTATTCGTAATGGTGTATTACCAAGTTGGTCCCATTTTAACCACTTCAGAATCTGTTCAGTAATTTTAAAGATACCTAACAAAATATAAAAATACCAACATTGCATTATAGAGCAAAAGCCCGCGACAGCATGCCCTTCCTTATTTTATTAAAACTCAAAATTTTCTGTGTATGTTCCCAACATAGAAATAGCGATTAGCCACTATAAAAAGTTGGTTCATGATTACTTAGGCAGATTATTTGTAGCAATAACATTTAAATTGGTAACTCAATTTCCTCAAAGTACAGTTTTTTAAAGATTTTATTCCTAATAATATTAGAAATCACGCCATCTATTACCAGGCAATTGGTGCAGATATAAACCCCTGCTAGACTTTGTAACTTTACTAAATTATAGTTATATTTGTTTTATTATAAAATCTTAATTTAATATTACTTTGGGAGGCCCCAGGGTGCTTTTAATACCTATAAAAATCATCCTTGCTATCTATGTTACCTGCATACTCAACTAAGATCTAAACTTCATACCTAGTCGCTACTATTTTTTACCCGTATATACCATGCAGAGAAACATTCAGCATTTCTAAAATAAGGAAGGTTTGGTCGTCACGGGCTCTCGGTCTATTTATGTGCCAAAAATAATAGACAATTTGACATGATCTGACATTTCAAATCAAACTAACATAAAAAGTTTCGAATTCTTAATTCTTTATTTTCAGCCAGTGAAAGAAAAGTTTTTATTAAAGAAAATAGGTGTAGAAGCACTGAAAATGATAAAATAAAACTTTTTTCCAAAAAAAATGAACCGACTTCCATCATAAAACTTAAAATCATTAAATAACATTAAAGGAAAATGTATTAGCATGCTACCTACTGAATGAGGTGAAGTCGGTGCCAAATTGAATATTAAATAATCTAAATTTATATTAGGATCATGTATATAAAATGCCTAGCTAAACTTACGTAACACCTGCGTAACACCGTTACTCCTGCACTTGGCACCGACTTCACCTCATTCAGTAGGTAGCATGCTAATACATTTTCCTTTAATGTTATTTAATGATTTTAAGTTTTATGATGGAAGTCGGTTCATTTTTTTTGGAAAAAAGTTTTATTCAAAAAAAGTTTAGGGTTTGGAGACGACTGAAAAGGAGGGGTGTCGCAATTATCACAAAGTATTTTTGAATTTTGACTAACGTGCGGTTTCGAGGCTTCCGAAATTCGAAATTTACTGTATAAATTTAGGATCAGATGTAATGTTTCTTCAGTGAAAATATAAATATAAATTCGGCTATGGCCGGGTACCAAAAGAAATAAAAAGTTCTTAAAATTATCATTTCGGGTTTGTCCAGTAAGAAATAGGAATTTCAAATCTGTAGTTTAGAATAATAAATATACTAAATGGAACATACTTACCCCGAAACCTGATAGAATCATTAAAAAAAAGTAAGTTATAAAATAAATTTTGAAGATTCTTTATTCTAATTTTAGAATTTTCGGTAGAGTTATTGAAATTATTTGACTTATAAATGCTAATATGAAGAAGTATTTGCAAATAAAGTATTCTTTTTGAATGTTTTTTTTTTCTACAAAACGAATGGTATGATTATAGTGATACATGTATATTAATGGTCGGTCATAATGCGCGTATATTATCTATAATCATATTTCATCTGGCGCGTGCAGAGGACAATACAAGAAATGACATTATAATTACAAAACACTTTCAAGGACCAAACAGTTGGAACACCTGACGTGGTGAGGTCTACGCATGCGTCAAAACTTGGGTTCAGAGCGCGTGGTCTCCAAGCCAGTAGTCGAACGAACCTCGAAGATTTTCGACGCTATACCTAATAAAGCGTCGGAAAAGCGCGCGATTTTTCGACTCAAAATATCGGATTCCATTGTGAGTGACTTAAGTTGTACTTATTTGATGAAGGATTGTAGTGGTGTGTGTTGAGTGATGCTGAAGATTTAAGGTGAGTTAAGAATGTTATTTTTTTCTTAAGAGTTGTTTAACTTATTTGGCAGGTTTGGGAGGAATGATAGATAGGCGTTTGACGTGACTTGAGGGAGAAGATAAGCTTTTGGTTTATTTTATACCAAGCTAAACCATTATGTTTTAATACAAGAAAGTCCGTTACAATGTCAATAAATAGGTATTAATTGTTCAAATATATTGTATAATGTATAATTTGTTTTCATATTTAATTATAAATTTAGTGAACTAATTTAAATTTATATCTATATTATATCTTACAAATTTTATATCTGTTTGTTGTTTAGTTTATTATTAAAAATATCAAATTTTATAAATTAGCACCAAAGTTTATGAAGGGACCGAGAAATGCAAATACCTACATTTAAATTCAACATGAATTTAATATTTCATTTATGATTGACCTTCAACTATGATAAAGATAAATTAAAACATTTCAACATTTCCGTGAAATCATATGAAATTTACACTGTGACTGTACTAAATACTATTTAAAACAGTCTAGGAACAAAGTTACTCAAGTTGGTAATTTTGTGTCATGTTATGTAATAATACAACTAAAACAGAGGGCTATTTTTAAACTACTGGCCAATTTTTTACAATATGCTCAATACCTACTTGGAGTACAACTACGTTCGAAAGAAAATTATGACAAAAGAGTAACACATTTTAAATTTCCATACTATGTCCCGACAGCTGATCGATCAATTTTTATGGTAAGCAAAAATTTTTTTTTCATTTTCTAACATAGATTTTTTTGGATACCTGCTCAATTTCATTAACCAAATCTGCTGCGAAAATTTGGCCAATGCTTTCAAAATAACCCTTATATTTAAAAACGAATAAACGATAAAAACGTAAACGTAACGTAAAGTTTTACAGCACTTTTCTAAACGCCGACTGAAATCTTAAGACTTTAACTTTTATCATATTACCTATCTCAAAAAGGAATAATTAAAAAACTTAAAATAGATATGTACTCATAAAAAACATTTTTATTACCACCGTATCAAAGAGCTGAAATTCACATATCCGAGTAGTTATACATATAATAAAAACGGAAATGAAACGACATGCAGTGAACTAACAGCAAAAATGAAGCTGACGGATAAAATTAAATAATCATGTACCCACCTGGCAAACAACCAGAATTTCAGGCCTACATCTGGAAAATATAATCTGGAATACTTTTTAACGATCACGTCCCGTGGATTTTTTATTGCTCAAGTTAAAGTGCCTACTCCTACATCGGAATACTAAACAGATTTCTTTTTTATATTTTCTTGTGTTTATTTATAGCGTTTTTATTGTAGTGTATTCATGTTTATTTTACTTTTATTCTTGTCTATTTTACTATTATGATTACTTATTTAGCTCAAAATGTTCTTTTTTACACTTTCTATTGTAAAATTTCTACGTTGCTAAGGAATATTTCTTTAAACTTACCGTTATATCTTCATTTTTGGTTGTTTTATAGTTTATATGTTTTTCCAACATATTTAATGTACTTTTCTACACTTTTCGATGATCACTTCTTTAAATTTTATTAAAATTATTTATGTCTTTCCTTATTATAAACAATTTTGATTGTCAAGGATTGTGACAAGTCAGATTTTATTTTTCTAAAATTCTATAAATTTCTATGCGAACCTCTTCACAAATGTTCTAATTTCGTATTTTATTTGAAAATTATGAAGCAATACGAAATTCTAAATCGAGGCCTATATAAAGACACTGAATGTCAGTCCGGGTCAGTCTTGATCTTCTGAGAAACAGAACGGTACGAACTATAAAGGTCTTGTCTCGGGGCCTGCTGACCCCGGGACCCTGCAAGCCTTCGCGTCGTTAATCAATATCTAACACGAAGAAGTTGCTGTGACCTGTGGATTGAAGTATGGAATAAAGGCACACACTATCGCCTGCCACCCCTGCTGTGCTGCTGTGACCTGTGGCCGAAGCCTGGATTAAAGGTACTCACTTTCGCCTGCCATCCCTACTGTACCGCCAGTACATCTTCAACCCTATTGTGCCGCCGGACAAACTTTACCGGGAAATGTAGTGTATTCATGTTTATTTTACTTTTATTCTTGTCTATTTTACTATTATGATTACTTATTTAGCTCAAAATGTTCTTTTTTACACTTTCTATTGTAAAATTTCTACGTTGCTAAGGAATATTTCTTTAAACTTACCGTTATATCTTCATTTTTGGTTGTTTTATAGTTTATATGTTTTTCCAACATATTTAATGTACTTTTCTACACTTTTCGATGATCACTTCTTTAAATTTTATTAAAATTATTTATGTCTTTCCTTATTATAAACAATTTTGATTGTCAAGGATTGTGACAAGTCAGATTTTATTTTTCTAAAATTCTATAAATTTCTATGCGAACCTCTTCACAAATGTTCTAATTTCGTATTTTATTTGAAAATTATGAAGCAATACGAAATTCTAAATCGAGGCCTATATAAAGACACTGAATGTCAGTCCGGGTCAGTCTTGATCTTCTGAGAAACAGAACGGTACGAACTATAAAGGTCTTGTCTCGGGGCCTGCTGACCCCGGGACCCTGCAAGCCTTCGCGTCGTTAATCAATATCTAACACGAAGAAGTTGCTGTGACCTGTGGATTGAAGTATGGAATAAAGGCACACACTATCGCCTGCCACCCCTGCTGTGCTGCTGTGACCTGTGGCCGAAGCCTGGATTAAAGGTACTCACTTTCGCCTGCCATCCCTACTGTACCGCCAGTACATCTTCAACCCTATTGTGCCGCCGGACAAACTTTACCCCTGTCGGGATTTCCCCGGCTATCCTGTCCGTGCCGTATCCGTAATTTTATTTGGAACTCTATCCGTGTCTGTGCCGTATCCGAGATTTCTTTGGAACTCTGTCCGTGCCCGTGTGGTGTATTTTTATATTTTAAATTGTATTTTCTATTAATTTAAATTAAATATTAATTTCTCTAAAAAATCTGTTATTATTACATAACATTATTTGTACAATTAAATTTTCCCAAACAATTTTTTTTACAAAGTTGATTGATTGTTTAAATTAAATAAAATTAAACTACTCCTAGAAACCACCTCTAACAATTAAGAATTCGTATTAGGGCAAAATGCAGAGGGTCGTACGGCTTTTGAAAGTTTTAATATTATTTTACAAAGATTTGGATTACAAAACGGTACGGGATACGGTACGAGATACGGGACGGAAAATGGACGAGACACGGGACGGCACAAGGGATGCGACACGGGAAACGGCACTGGAGGCAGAGATAATACGGACTTAGAAGAAATTAAATTTAACTCATCATTATTTTTTAATTCCGGGATTGTCAATAAAATATGTATTCAAAAAGAATCCTTATGATATCCGACACCGTAGTGGTGTTAATCCTTTGTGGTACTAATAGAAGCAAAGTCCATACAGCTTGGATATTATTTTTTATCTAAGCATTTTACTTTAGTGATGAGTGGACAGGAAGCAAGAGAGATCTGTAAGGATCGTAGCAAGTGGAAATTGCTAGTCTCTGCCTACCCCCACGGGAAAAAGGCGTAATGATGTGTATGTACTCGTATGTAAAATTAGATAAAAATAAGCCGCGACCAATAGTTGGTATATATATATATTTCTATTTAATAAATTTATATTTTCTTTAGATTGCAAAGGTCCAACCCAATAGTTGAAGTCGTGGTTGTCGTCTAAAGACGCTGTTCTAAGGTTGAATGGTCTCAGGTTCAAATCTTTTCCCTCGCTTTTATTTTTGGTACTTCGATGATCAAATATTAATTTTATATTCATACATTTAAATGAGTCGGTACCCACTCGCACCCTAAAATTCGTCCCCTGGAATAAAAGTTGAAGATTCGGCCCCTATAAAGGTACCCATTCGTCCCCCGGCAGGAGACCAAACATTTTTTATTTATTTTAAAGGTACCTACTCGTCCCCTGGAATAAAAATTGCAAATTCGTCACCTGCTCAGGTGCCTATTGGTCACTTGATAGAAAAAAAAACATAAAAAAATGTTGATATAGTACATTTGTGAACAGAACTGCATCGAAATTAATTTACAAAATATTATTTAAACTAGCTGATGCCTGCGCCTTCATTCGCGTGGACTAAATGACCCTTACTATGGAAGAAATAAAGTTAAGTTCTTGTTTATCGCAAATGGTGAGATGTTTTCTAATTTATTTTTTAAATCTTGGGTAACAGTTTTTCCTTCGAGGGTCGATTTGTATGCGAGAAAACAAGAAAAATAAGTCCATAGGTCGACCAGCCGGCTATATTCCACTTCTACATATCAATCAATATTTTAATTAATATCGGTCAATATCATTTTGTGTATTTTTATTTTATTTTAATAATTGCCTAGCAGTTATTAACATCGGACCTGGGCATTAACGGAACCCCGACTAACCAATAGGCGATTCTCTTTCCGTCGGGAAGTAGCTAAAGTCAAAGTCAATTTTTTTTTATTCATATTGGCTTAAAAATAGCACTTATAAATCGTCACTTTCTTGTTTTTTAGTTAGTTGACGTCATAAAATTACTTAAAGCTAAGTTTACCACCGCCTCCAAAGCGCAAGTGGAGAAGAGGCGGCGCAACAAACTCCACTGCTGCATTTTCTCCAAAGACCTAATGATGCTAATGCGAGTCTGGCCAATAGGCTGAATAACCTATTTCAAGGCACAATTTTCATGTTATATCTTCTATACATATAATAAAACAGTAAAAATATTTTGTCTGTACATTTGGTATTTTTGACTGAAATGGATAGAGGGACACTTATAAAGAATAATAGAAAGCAAAAAATTTTTTTTGGAATTTCTTGTCTGTCTGTATGTACACACACACAGTACGCGTTTCACGCAAAAACTACTGGACGGATTTGAATGAAACTTTTTTTTTTGTATAGCTATTAAGCCTGGGCAACATATAGGCTATAATTGATTTTGAAAACTGGAACACCTGATGAAGAACCATAACAGAACAGCTAAACTATAAGACATATAGAAATGGTACCTTTGCAAAAGTTTATCAATCTGACGAGCATTTTCTATTGACGTATGAAAATCGAAGATCAGGAACATCTGATGAAGAACTCCAAGAGACCAGCTACACTATAATATATATGGAAATGGCTCCTTAGCAAAAGTCATTCAACCTGATGAGCATTTTCTGCTGACTTATAAAAATTGAAGATTTGGAACATCTGGAACATCTGATGAAGAACTCCAAGAGTTCAGCTACGCTATAAGATATATGGAAATGGCGCTTTAGTGAAAATCATTCAATCTGATGAACATTTTCTGCTGAACTAGAGTTTGAAACACAAAAAGATTTTTCATCGAAGTTAAATTCACGCGGGCGAAGCCGCGGGCAACAGCTAGTTTTATAATATAGTTTCGATTTTTATACGTCTACAGAAAATGCTCATCAGGTTGAACGACTTTCGCTAAGGAGCTATTTCCATATTTCTTATCTGTTCTGCTGTTCTCTGTTTCTTATTTGTCTTCTATTAGTCTGCTGTTATTGTTCTTCATCAGATGTTCCAGTTTTCAAAATAAATTATGCCTACATGTTGCCCAGGCTTAATAGCTATACAACAAAAAACGTTTCATTCAAATCCGTCCAGTAATTTTTGAATGAAAAGCGAACAACAGACAGAAATTCAGAAAAAAATTCAAAAATCATGTTTTTGGCTTCTGTTTATAGTATTTTTTTTAGTTTATATTCAACTAGTTTTTGCCCGTGACTTCGCCTGCGTGAATTTCCCACGGGAACAGTGCTTTTTCCCTGATAAGTACCCTATGTCCTTCTTAGTACTTCTATGTGTATACGTTTTTAAATAATAATAGGCTTTGCATCCATCTACCCTGTATTTGTTAGTCTCCTCCTTTAGTCGTATTCCTCATGACTGAGGGTTGTGGTCATTATATGGAATTCATTTCACACACTAGCTGACAATCATCCACCAGAGTGCAGTTTTCCTTCACCGGAAGCAAGAGGTGGTAGATGAAAACTAACATTCATGGGTCAGATTGGTATACAAACTCATGTAGCACGGGCTGAATCCGAACCTGGGACCTTTGCAGCCACAGGCGGGCGGCCTACCACTCGGCCACCACCGCATTTGTTAGTAGAAAAAAAAAGAAACCGTTGTTTTTAGATTTCCGTACCTCAAAAGGCAAAAACGGAACCCTTATAAGATCACTTTAATGTCCATCTGTCTGTCAAACTATTTTTTTTCTCAGGAACGCTTTTAAAAGTATCCACGTTCTCTTTCAGGAAAAAAATAATCAAAGTTATACGTCAACGCGATTTTTTTTTTATCCTTACTAATATTATAAATGTGAAAGTGAGTTTGTTTGTTTATTTGTTTGTTTGATTGTTTGTTTGTTACCTCTACATGCTTTATCTACTGAACCAATCTTCCTGAAATCATCCACGTAGTTAGAAGTACTGAGAAGGACATAGGGTACCTTTCATCCCGGGAAAATGCACTGTTACCGTGGGAAGTTCACGCGGGCGAAGCCGCGGGCAAAAGCTAGTTATATATAAATATAAAAATTACTGTAACGACGATTTATACTTGTAGTACGCGACTGTAGCAAAACCACAGGCTATAAGAGAAATATAAAGAGAATGGAACATATACATTATTTAAAAATAATAATAGATCAGGGGACGAGTGGAAACCTCAAAAATTTGAGGGTGCGAATGGGCACAGGGTGCGAATTTCAGGGGACCAATGGGTACCGACCCATTTAAATATAACTCACGATTAGACTTCTTATTGGAATAAGTAAATATACTAAGGTATCATTAATATATTATTTAAGGTCAGGATTAAAAATGAAATTAAATGTATGGACCGAAATAAATTGCTATAACCAATTTATTTTGTACCCGATCCGCGGGCATCATTAAAGAATACCCGAAAAAATTAAATGAAACATACGAAACGAAAGCCGACCCTTTAAATATTTGGTAATAAAATACGACCCAATAGGAGAGATATATGAGCATAGCAGAATGTGGAATATTTTGGGTAATTCCAGTTGGAATTCCAAAAGAATTAAATTGAATATTTTTGGGTATAATTTGGAAGGGTTTATTAATACACATCGTTAGGGTTGAGTATCCTATTTATGGTTTGGGACGGTCACATTGTTTTCTTATTTTGTAAAACGTAATATTTGCTAGAGCACTATGTTATGATATTATGTTTTTATACACAAAAGTGCTCATATAAATACTTACCTACAAATTGTTGGACAACTATTAGTGGAACTGTAGTGAAAACATTGGATGTTGGTGATTGGTTAAGACTACTCTTGATTGTTAATTAGCAGAGTTTATGACCCCTATTAGATTCCCCTCCTCTCTCTCTCTCTCTATTTATTTCTCTCTCACCACACAGCTAAGGTATTCTACTGATATTTTAAATGCGAAAGTTTGGATGTGAGACATGTGAGTTTGTAAGGATGTTTGTTACTCAATCGCGCAAAGTAGAAAAATACTGGGGCGTGGCTAGTTATTCATAACCACTATTATCCACCTCCCTGGAAATTAAACCTACTTCAGATTTACCTATAGACAAAGAAAAAAAAATCATTCTTTTTATATTTTTTTTCTCACTCAATGGATTTACCACGGCCAAAGAAAAAATACACTTGCCACGGCGCTATAGTTGTCATTATTAAAATCTCCCGAAAAACTATTTAGCTTTGAGACTCAAAAAGACAAATTGGTAGGTATAAGTATATTAGACTCAACTTCGAATCTACTTCCGAATAAAAACATTACTGTTCTCAATAAAATTGTTTATCTACACTCATGTCGAAATATTCGAATTACGAATTTGAAGATGGTTTTAAAAAGACGTACTTTATAAACGCACATACATCAATTAAAAAATAAAAGTCATTATAGTACTGCCAGCAGTATCATAAAATAACTTTTTAATTTTTATAGTACACTTTTACTTTTTAAAATATTAAAATAGGCTATGGTTTTAGGCTGTATGTACAAAAGAGGCGCACGCATGGCATGCGCAGTTTGAACTTGTGAAAAACGCATTCGCGCACGCATTCGTAATTTAAACTTAATTTCCCGCTATAAAATTTTTCTTCATTACCTAGCTACCTACTTTGTTTAATTTTAATTGTTCCTATGAGTGAAGATAAAGTAGTGTATGCAACTGTACATAATTAGTCATTAAAACACTCGTGTGATGTTATTATGAAACTCATGTTTTAATGCCCCTTGCATTATGTATCAGTTGCATAAACTACTATTTTACACTTTGTATCAATGTTAAAAAAATCTATGGTGCTGTTTACACATAATTTATTTACCATAGCTAAATCTCTGTCTCTCCTCCAGGGGAAAAAGGCGAGATGGCGTGATAATATGTATGTATGTAATAAAAACAAATGCAGGTAATGTACCTCCTGTTTTGGTTCAAAATGTTTACACCGGAGCTTCTCTCAGCTCTTGTGATAACATTTCCATAGGCCTTAGTTTATTATCAATTAACTAAAATAATACCTAGTGGACTGCTTGTGGGTGAAATTATTTTTATGGTGTCTATTGTTTGCTATTAATTATAATCATAGACATAGAAAAAAATCCGGAAAATTAAAAAAAAATCTAAGTAGATTTATAATTCCTTTTTTAGGTACTGGATAATAATATTCAAATATACCTTGGTCTTGGCCAAAAGACCATGGAATAGATATCTTTTTTCCTTTTCACTCAGTAGCACAGATAAATAAAAGTTACAACGCCAGTATTACGGTAGCAAAGTTTATTAAAAAGACATAAAAAAAAGAAACATAAAATGATTTTCTATACCACAAAATATAGTTCTTTAAACCCAAACCAAAGCTCTGTCATCTCCGCAAAAAAAAGGACGTGTCGCTTGTTTACATGACCATTTTCATGCACAAGACGTGTCAAGGTTAGCACCAACAGCGGCAAGCTTCCGGTGCAAAGGGAATTTCGCCGCTCATTCCCGGCCGGAAATGACGCGGCAGCCATTGCGGTGTCAGTGACCAATTTCATAGTGCTCCCAGAATTATCATCTAATCTGATCTTTACTCCACATTCGCCCAACATAGATTTGCCCCATATAAAAATCCCGTTTTTGCCCCACATTATGTGCCTTTTTTGCCCCAAAATACATGTCCGTTGGGCAACGTATGCGGCTTGAAAATAAATGTTGTTCTTCTCGTGAAATAATTCTACCTAGCAATTATTTTATAGCGACTTATTCAAAATTTAAAAAATATATTGTTCTGTATTATTTTTTTTACTACGTTACTTTACTTTTTTCCAAAATTTTATTTGATTATATTTTTTAAACATAAAGTACCTACGCATTATTGAAGAAAATATCTACTGAAACACCCCAAAGATTTAAGCTACTTTTGGGTAGTAAAAAGGAAACATTATGCAAATATTTATACCCCATCTATAAAACAAACACACACACTCCATCTAATACCTTTCTAAAGTCCCCAACACACGGAGCTATTTGCATCAAATCCATTCAATACCATTCGGCTTCAAGTATACTAACATAGTCGAAGATCTTGCTGCTGAATATATTAATAATCTTAAAATCATGTAAAAATGCATAAAAAAGTATCAAGCAAGTTATAAAACTTACTTGATACTTTTTTATGCAAATCTTTACTTACATAACATAATAAATATAGTAATGTAACATTAACATTACGAGTAGATTATATTCTCGTATTTCCATCTAGCTTAAGAATTCACAGCCTTTTAGACGCTACAGCCTGTTAAAGTAAGTAAGTATGAGCAAAAAAACCTGATATTTGTCTGAAAATCTACAAAATTTAAAATTTCAACATTGCGTCAAATAACTTGGAAAACACACTTAACGAGATCAAATAATTGATCGAATAATGATGATGATGAATTGAACGCACTGAAGTGCGCAGTGTAAAATTTTTCAATAGTTTGATCCTTTTCCATGTTTCAGAATAAACGTATATAACGTATTCTATTATATATTGGCAGCTTTTAAATGTATAATTTTTCTTTTTTAGCTGAAGTTTTTTATTTAAATACTGAAAAATACGTACATGATCGCATGAGCAGTGGGCTCTCAGACTAGCAAATTGTATCAACGCCTCTGTGAGAATTGCGGCCGGAATCGATTTACCAAACAGTAGATATTCCTTATTTCGTTTGCCGAGAGTATCCTATTTATATGGTAGATATATAAATAAAACGTCTAAATTTGTTCAAGTCTATCGTATTAGCTAATAAGGTCGTATATAAAGACCTGTAACTTTGGCTAAACCTGCGTCGTCGTGGGTTCAAGTCCTTCTCACATGGATTTTTTTCATCATAACTAATTTCTATATAAAATAAAAGTACTTTAGTACTAACTGCATCTTGGGTGCGCAAAAATCCGAAAAAGTATTAGCTAATAGGTTGAGAACTTAAAAAAGCCAACTTTAACGCAGTAAATGAAAAAAAGAACGTACGTAACGTTATTGTTGATTTTCAAAGGTCCCATTACTTTAAAAGTTAAAATTATATGTATGTCGTGGGCCGATCGATATATTGGCCAGATCACGATGTGGCTGGACGCTTCTTGAAACGCCGGCACTTCGTGATTTGGCCGGCCATATCAAGATGTGCCCAATCAAAAGTTGGGCAGATCGACGAGAATAACATTTTTGTCGATATTCCCAGCTCAGCACTGGGCGGATCGTGAAGTAGTTGCATTCAGCTAGCGTCTTGTTTGTTTATTCGCGCTTTTGGTGAAGATAATACCAAATAATAAAAAAGTAGGGTGACCATGCAGCGGGATTCTTCAGACTACTATTGGAGTTCAAAATACGACGTGATGGAAACTTCAGACAAAGATTTCTTAATATTCAAAAAGAAAACTGCTGATGCACTGTTCGCATCGGTCGCATAAGAAGAATATTTTGATATTTTAACTGAAGTCTACAAGGCTGTTGGGCATGGTGATTTATAATATTAAAGACAAATTGCACATACCTACCAAAAAAAAAACTTTTATTCCCCATAAACTTTGGACACAAACGATATTCCCTAGTATAGCTGGGCAAATCGTCAAACGATCTTCGAACGATATGGCCGGTGTAGAATGGCCAGATCATGAAGTGCCGGAGTATCTCGATTTGCCCGGGCATATCACGATCTGGCCAATACAACGATCGGGCGACGACATGTATACGGTACGGTAGCAAAATAGGCTCGTCAAGTCTACCCCATCCCTTGTCAATCACATGTCTATCTGGCCACTGACCCTTTAGGAACGCATTGTCGTTGAACTACTAAGCGTTGTACGATATGGGCAGTGCTAGATGGCCAGGTTATGACGTGTTGGCTTATCACTAGAGATCGGATATTTCAGTGCATTTACCTAAACTTCGAGGAAGTACGTAACATAGAGTGGATAATATCACCTCTGAATTAAAAGATATCTTTAACAAATAAATAAGTAGTACCTAGTACTGAATTGAATAAAGATATTTAGGTTTTCTTTTTATTTTATGAATAAAATAAAAAGAAAAGAAATCTTTATTCAATAAAATTGTCAAAATAAAAGGTTCTTTAAGTGAACTTAAAGAACCTTTTATTTGACAAAAAGAAAAGAAATCTTTATTCAATAAAATTGTCAAAATAAAAGGTTCTTTAAGTGAACTTAAAAAACCTTTTATTTGACAAAATTTTAGTACGGAACTCTAAAAAATAGAATAATCTATCTATACATATAATAAAACAGTAAAAATATTTTTTCTGTACATTTAGTATTTTTGACTGAAATGGATAGAGGGACACTTAAAAAGAATAATAGAAAGCAAAAAATTTTTTTTGGAATTTTTTGTCTGTCCGTCTGTCTGTCTGTCTGTATGTATGATCACGCTAATCTCCAAAAGTACTGAACCGATTTGAATGAAACTTTTTTTGTTATGTAGCTATTAAGCCTGGGCAACATTTAGGCTATAATTGATTTTGAAAACTGGAACACCAGATGAAGAACCAAAACAGAACAGTTAAACTATAAGAAATATGGAAATGGTGCCTTAACAAAAGTCGTTAAACCTGATGAGCATTTTCTGCTGACGTATAAAAATTGAAGATCTGGAACATCTGATGAAGAACTGCAAGAGACCAGCTACACTATAACATATATGGAAATGGCGCCTTAGTAAAAGTCGTTCAACCTGATGAGCATTTTCTGCTGACGTATAAAAATTGAAGATATGGAACGTCTGATGAAAAGCTCCAAGAGACCAGCTACACTATAACATATATGGAAATGGCGCCTTAGCAAAACTTGTTTAATCTGATGAACATTTTCTGAAGACGTATAAAAATCGAAAATCCGAAACATCTGCAACAGTTCGGAACACAAAAAGATTTTTCATTGTGCAGAGCAACTACGCTCTGCTGCCAGAAATTGTGGCAGAGAGAATCCGGACAAACGAAGCGGCGGGAAGAATTCTGTACCGGAACTTTACCGGGAAAAAATCTACCGGTAAAATTAAGTACCGGGAAAAAATCTCCACGCGACACCACGCTTGTCCGACTAGAATCTAACTTAAGCTATACGCAGTCTGCTACCACCGTAGCTTATGAAGGGAGCTACAGGGCCCTATATGATAACCTAACCTATAAATTAAATACAATTGAACACTTACCAAATTAAATCTTCTTTCTCTTCGGATCCAAACTTGAGTGTCTTCGGGAAGGGGGAATTCCTAATCACCCTACCTAACCCTTGAGATCTCAATTCCCCAGGACAAATAAATAGATTTCTTCCCGTAGTTTCACTCGGGAACAGCCAGATGTGAACAGCCAGCCACGTTTCACCTCTCACAAGAAAAAGTCACCATGACAGAGTTTTTCACAAACACAAATTCAATAGTTATTTGACAAACAGGAAATTCACAATTATCACTCAAACTAAACAACAAGCAAAGGACGCGAGACCGCTCCGCGTATTAAAATCAAACCGATATCGCCCTGGACAATGCAATGGCGACCGTCCGCGAGCCATTCGCACGCTAGCAATGTGAAAACCCCGAACGCCCTCTGGCGGCAGCAATGCGAAACGCCTGCGTTTAGTTTTACCCAATATATTACAAACATCCCCCCGTCCCGGTCTGAGAAGCAGACCGCTAGCTTACTCTACGGGAAGGCGGGCGAGAGAGGTCACACCTCTCCTTAAAATCGAACCGTCGACCAACACCTCAGCCACACGCGGAGTGCCATCTCCGCCAAGAATCAAACGTAATATGCGAGCTCGTCGCCAAAGCAATGAGGGCAAATTTGCCTCTTTTAACAATACTAAATCACCCTCCCTGGGAGGCTCAGTCCTGTCTGTCCACTTCACTCTTTGCTGCAGCAAATGCAAATATTCAAGCGACCAGCGACGCCAAAAGTCCTGGCTCATTTGCTGCAACATTTGAAAACGCGACAACCGATATACGCGTTCATCCTTCCACGGGTATTCGGGCAGGGCATTCAACGGCCCTCCCACCAAAAAATGACCAGGGGTGAGAGCTTCCAAGTCATTTGGATCTGGAGATAGCGGACAGAGAGGACGAGAGTTGAGGACCGCCTCAACTTTACAAAACACTGTGGCCAGCTCTTCAAAAGTTAGAGCCGTTTCTCCGATAATGCGGCGGAGGTGGGTCTTTGCGGATTTCACAGCCGCTTCAAAAATCCCTCCCCAATGGGGGCAACTTGGGGGACTAAACTTCCAGGTTATTCCCCTTTGGGCAGCAATTTGACTTAAACTAGTACAATTTTTATCAATAAACACAGAAACATCCTTAAGATAATTTACAGTTCCTTTATAGTTTGTGCCATTGTCAGACCTAATAAGGGAAGGTAGACCTCGACGCGAAACAAAGCGATCCAACGCGGCGACGAAGGCCCCCGTAGTCAGAGCCGATACCACCTCCAAATGGACAGCCTTGGTGGCCAAACAAACAAATACACACAAATAGCCCTTCACAATACGGGCATTACGAAAGGGAGAAGCCTTGATCGAAAAGGGACCGGCAAAATCGGTTCCAACGCCGTCAAACGGCCTCGAAGGTCGGATTCGATCAGCGGGCAAATCACCCATCTGTGGCTGCATCGTGGATGCCTTCAACCTATAACATGCAATACATCGAAACAGGACACTACGGATTGCTCTTCGGGCAGACAAAATCCAAAATTCGCGTTGCAAAATAGCCAACAAAGCATTGCACCCAGCATGGGCGTTACGAATGTGTCGATCAGACACCAAAGGCTGCACCAAGGGTCCGCCCTTGGGCAACAACAGAGGATGGCGAGTCTCATATGGAAGATCCGCCTTCCGGAGCCTGCCTCCAACCCGAAGAAGCCCATCCGAGTCGATGTACGGGTTCAAACGAGCGACCGCGCCCTTCAACTTAGCGCGTCCGTCGCGCAAAATACGAAGCTCTGACTCAAACCGTCCGGTCTGCACGACACGGACCCAATGCAACAATGCGCTCCGGCGCTCTTCTGCACCTGCAATCGGCTCCAACCGCTTTGCCTGTGGGTTTCTACAATTATGTATGAAACGCTTAATCCAACTGGTAACACCCAGAAGCTTATCCAAGCTACTATACCGAGCAAGTAGCCAATCCGGCTCCGACGTCGTCTCAGCGACTACAGCATGTACACGGAGCCCAGTCAAACTCAAAGAAGTAACATCTGTCTGACAGACAGGCCAAGAAGTTTCTGATCCCATCAGCCACTCTGGACCCCACCAGAGCGGGTGTGACACCAATTCTGGTGCCGTACAACCTCGGGAAGCACAGTCCGCTGGGTTAAGCTCTCCCGGCACATGTCTCCATGTTATATCAATTCCAATATTTTGAATTTGGGAAACCCTGTTTCCAACAAAAACCTCCAAGGTATGTGGGGCCGCGCGCAACCATGCAAGCGCGACCTGGCTATCCGACCAGGCGAAGATGTCCCGTATCTCGACCGTGGCCGCCAGCTCACATGCAACGTGATGCAACAATTTAGAGAGAAGGTGAGCTCCACTCAACTCAAGCTTGGGAATAGACAGCCTAGTCCTGATGGGGGCGACCTTGCTCTTCCCTAACAAAAGCGAGACATTGACCCGGCCATCGGCGTCAACTGTCCGCATATAGACTGACGCGGCGTAGCCTCGCTCCGACGCGTCACAAAAGCCATGCAGGCTGGCTCGATATTTCCCGGGGGCAATATTCGACGAGGCAAGGCAATCCGATTGACTTCCTTAATCGATGAAAACAACTCGAGCCAATCATCCAATGGAGAGCCAAACAGCGGCTCGTCCCACGAGACGCCCAAAGTCCAAAGTCTCTGAAGAAGACACTTTGCAGAGAATATCACTGGACTGATCCAACCGCTTGGATCAAACATACGAGCTATTACGGACAACACCGTTCTCTTAGTCCAGACCTTTGGTATTTCCAAGTCCACTTGGAATGTAAAAATATCGGTTAGCGGCTGGTACTGCATGCCCAGCACCGCTATCCTGTTGGGATCATCCACATCCTCAAACAGGTGAGGGTTCTGTTGGTGATCCTCCGGGATCCCTTCTAGAACTTTAGGCTCATTAGACAACCACTTACGTAGCTCGTAGCCACCTGTCTTCAATATTTCAATCAATTCATCCCGCAGTAGGAGGGCCTCCTCAATACTCTGGGCTCCGGTGCACACGTCATCTACATACAAGTCACGTGACAGCACGGAAGCCCCACGGGGAAAGCGGATCCGTTCCCGCTCTGCCAATTCAAGCAATGATCTGATGGCGATATAGGGACTAGATTTCAAACCATACGTGTTTGTGTTGAGTTCATACACCGTCACAGGATCCTCAGGGCGCTCACGCCAGAGTATCAACTGGAATCGCCTGTCCTCAGGATGTATGACTGTCTGGCGGAACATCATCCGGATGTCCGCACCAAAAACCACTTGATGTCTTCTAAAGTTCAAGATGATGTCAATTATGTCCCTATGCAATTTGGGACCTGAATGCAAACATAGATTCAACGAAACTCCGTTCGAAGTGGGTGCGGACCCATCAAAGACAGTCCGCAACTTGCCCGTTGAGGCCTTCACCACCGCGTGGTGGGGCAAAAAATAATGCTCAGTTGAGCTCCAATCAACTCGAGCCGGAGACATGTGACCCAAATCCTCGTACTCGCGCATAAATTCAATATATTTATCGCGAAGTACGTGGTCACGCTGCATACGTCGCTCCATGGACAGCAGTCGTTTCTCCGCAAGCGCCCTACTTTGCCCTAGGCTAGGACGAGAGGCAACAAAGGGTAACCTAGTTACAAACCGACCGGAGGGCAACCTCTCCGTGGTCGATCGAAAAAGGGCTTCGCACTCAGCGTGTTCCGGATCCATCCTGGAACTCATAGGTGGCTCCTCCACCTCCCAAAACCTTTGCATGGTCTTGGCCAAGGACGCAGATGCGACAACCGGTGGCTCCTCCGCGGTGCCATTATCAAACACAGGGCCCATCAGGGCGAAACCAAAAATCGTAGACACTGCCATCAGTGAAGACGAACCCAGAGCCTTCTGTGTACCCAACAAAATCCAACCCAATACGTCCGAGCCCAGGAGCAAGTCCACTGGGCCGGGATGAAAAACAAAGGGGTCGGCCAAATCCAGACCCGAAACCAAAGACAACACACCCGGCGGTATGTCTGTCGAGGGGTGCCAACCCGCAATGGTATCCATTACCATAGCCGAAGTCGTGATCCTCATTGTGGAGGACTTCAGCGAAGAAAAGGTGACAAGTGTCTGGCCCGTCAGACACTTCACTTGTATGCCACCAACTCCAAGAAGTGGCACAGGCGAGTCTTCCACGACTAAACCTAACTGGTGTGCCACTCGAGTGGTAACCAAACTGCTTTGAGCCCCTGAGTCCAACAGAGCTCTCAAATTAATGGCTTCCCCCCTACGACCCCATACGCGGACCACCGCGGTAGGGAGCAGAACCGTCCGCGGCTCTGTCCCAGCAAGGGAGCAAGCTAGTTACGGGCTCCCCACTCTCTCCAAACCAGGGGCGCGCCACTGACCCGGATAATATGGCGGGCGAGTGCACATCCCCATCTGAGGGGGGCATAACCCGCGGCCCGGCCATACATATGGTACGGCGGGTGGTACTCCAGCCGTGGGTACTCGTGCAGCGGCGGAGAAAACCGCTGCGGCTGCATGTGTTGGGTATTGGTAACCCGCGTGGAGGGGGGTGTCCCCACTCTCACGTCCGATCTAGGGCCCCCGCCCATGGGGGCCCCATCCGGGGCCTGGCCAGCCACATACTGGCCATGACCTTGGGGCGCGTGGTCCCGGTCCGCCAAGACCCGCGCCGGTACGCGACCCCTCCCGAGGGGGTGCGACGAGCGAAGCCGCGTCCTCCGTCCGGTGGTGGAGGGCTTCGCGCAGGAGCGCCCCCGCCCATAGGGGACCCCTGCCTCAACATCCGGGTGCCATCCCCGTTGCGGTTCATGCAAAGCATCGCGTGGTGCAGCCCACGGCATGCACTGCATGGTATGGCCCTGGGACAGTCACGTGCATAGTGACTGCCCAAACAGTAAAAGCATAGTTCATGCCGCCTTGCCATGCGGCGCCGATCTTGTACTGGCAGTCTCTGCCAGTCCCTGCATTGCAGCAGGCTGTGGCCCATCCGGCCACATTGCAGGCAGTCCGCGTCCCCCGCGACTGCTGCCGTGTGTGCAACCCGCACACCAGCTCCACGCGGTGGCGGTTGCCGTCCCTGTTGGGGCTTCCCTCGCCATGAGGGTTCCAAGGGCCTACGTTCAGGCGCTCTGGATGGCGCTGAGTCCGTCATGGTATTCTCAGCAGCCCGTGCCTCAAACTCCAAAAACTTCACCAAGTCAGTGAATGTTGGTAGGGTGGTGCTATCCCGTTCCGCATTCTCGCGCTCAAATCGCGAGCGGATGTCATTGGGCAATTTGCCCAATACAATGTGCACCAACAAAAAAGACCATTGGTCCACCGGCAGCCCCAGTGTGCGGAGCGCGTTACAGGCCACTGTAACGGGCGTGAGCAACTGCAGGCGCAACTGTGCCCTGTTGGCCACCTTGGGCAGGGCCATCAACTGTGCGGCGTGCGCATCCGCTAACAAACGTAAGTTTTGGTAGCGGGAGTTCAATAACTCCCAGGCCGTGTCGTACTGGTCGTCCTCCACCCGGAGGTGCTGGATGAGCGACCGCGCTTCATCCTCAAGAGTGGAGAGGAGGTAGGCCATCTTCTGGGCCTTCGACAAATCCTGTCGTGCTACGACCAGGGACTCAAACATATTTTTATATGCTACCCACTCCTCCATCCTACCCCCAAAGTGGGACAGCTGAAGGGTGGGGAGCCGACCAGTAACCGCTGGTCCTTCCTGTCTAACAGGTGTGCGAGGGGCTGGTCCGCCAGCCTGTCTCGCCCTTATTGCGGTCACCGCCTCCGCGATATCATCGTGCAGACTCAGGATCTGGTCCATGTCCGCCATGTGACCTGCGTAGGCCTCCGGGGTAAGATCGGCTTCGGTAAGCGCCGCCATGGCCGCTTCCGCGCTAATCAATCGTGAGTGGAGGTGATCCGCTCTTAGCAGTATGGCGCCCTCCCTGTCCTTCCGGGACAGGAGTCCTCCGGCCGTCACAAACCATCTCAATTCGTTGGCGAGTGTCGCCCTAGCATTGGAGGCCTTCGCCATCGCGTCAAGTCACAAACAAAAAATAACAAAAGGTAAATAAAAAACAACAAAATCAAACAACTACACGAAGAACCGCGGTAGGTATGAGAATGGCACAAACCCGGAACGCACGGTACAAACCGCAAACAAATACAAAAAAGGTTACAAATATTCTTATACAAACAAACTAAGAAAAATCTAATAATTTTTACAAACAATTAATTATTTTTTACAAACGAACAAATAGAGGGTAGATAAACTACGCTCTGCTACCAGAAAATGTGCAGAGCAACTACGCTCTGCTGCCAGAAAATGTGGCAGAGAGAATCCGGACAAACGAAGCGGCGGGAAGAATTCTGTACCGGAACTTTACCGGGAAAAAATCTACCGGTAAAATTAAGTACCGGGAAAAAATCTCCACGCGACACCACGCTTGTCCGACTAGAATCTAACTTAAGCTATACGCAGTCTGCTACCACCGTAGCTTATGAAGGGAGCTACAGGGCCCTATATGATAACCTAACCTATAAATTAAATACAATTGAACACTTACCAAATTAAATCTTCTTTCTCTTCGGATCCAAACTTGAGTGTCTTCGGGAAGGGGGAATTCCTAATCACCCTACCTAACCCTTGAGATCTCAATTCCCCAGGACAAATAAATAGATTTCTTCCCGTAGTTTCACTCGGGAACAGCCAGATGTGAACAGCCAGCCACGTTTCACCTCTCACAAGAAAAAGTCACCATGACAGAGTTTTTCACAAACACAAATTCAATAGTTATTTGACAAACAGGAAATTCACAATTATCACTCAAACTAAACAACAAGCAAAGGACGCGAGACCGCTCCGCGTATTAAAATCAAACCGATATCGCCCTGGACAATGCAATGGCGACCGTCCGCGAGCCATTCGCACGCTAGCAATGTGAAAACCCCGAACGCCCTCTGGCGGCAGCAATGCGAAACGCCTGCGTTTAGTTTTACCCAATATATTACAAACATTCATCTAAGCGAAACTCACGCGGGTGAAGCCGCGGGCGACAGCTAGTGTGGATATATATTTGAACTTTTTATCCCAAAATTCCTATAGGAGCTATAGTCCTATAGTCCCCGGGACATTGCTATTAATCACAAATACAGTTTTGTTTTGTAATAGGATAGGAAATAAAGAAAACGTTTTTGAGACATACATTAGTAATGGAGCCACAACGTTCGCGATTAAATTTTCTGAGACAAAAGGCACGCCGGTACATAATGGATGTAGCTTTGAAAGCCACGACAATGTTCAGGCTATTGATGGAATAAACTAACGAACTAGTTAGTATAATGACCACTCGGCGGTGTAACAAAATCTTATTGATATATCATGAGGAAACCTGCGCTGTAGTTCAGCTTTGTGTGAAATGGAGAAAAAAATTAGCAAAATTACTTCATTGCTAAGAATGCGAATCGAACACCGTGGAATAGAGGTCCAAGTAGGGCATAAAAATAACAATAATACGTCAATAAAAATTACATTGACATTTTTAAAAGCTTTTATTAACTTGCAAAAGTATGTTCGTTCGGGTGGAATCTTAGAACTCATTTTGAAGTAGATATCTTTAACCGATTGAGCTGAAATTTTGTACACACGTTTAGTTTGGATGACAATGCATGATATGTTTGTATGACGTCATTGAGTTTCGAATTTCTTACTACTAGAGTGATTGTTTAAGCCAAATCCTATTGTTTTCTGCGTGAGCAGAAAATTCATAAACAAGATAGAAACAAATGACAAGAT
This sequence comes from Ephestia elutella, assembly GCA_018467065.1. Classification (NCBI taxonomy): domain Eukaryota; kingdom Metazoa; phylum Arthropoda; class Insecta; order Lepidoptera; family Pyralidae; genus Ephestia; species Ephestia elutella. Next base: position 7,404,618 of record CM031581.1, on the reverse strand, counting down.
AGATGTATTAGTGATTGGTACAGCCGACACTCTCACATAAATATATCATAATCAATAGATTCATTTAAATATGGAGTTCATTTGTTACATGTAAATAATTTAAAGTAATGTATAAAGTTCATATTACAAAATAAAAATGCAAACAGGTCTCAAATATTTCATTTATTTTATTATAATCGAAATTAAATACTTAAAAAAAACAGCATGATTAATGATTGAAAAGTTTACATGTCTCATCACTATCGAATTTAACTGTCAAAAGATGCACCACGCGATGCACCGACGTGTCACGATTTGCGAATTATAGGCTTGGTCTATACTAGGGAACGATTCAATAGTCTAGGTATAACGTCGTTCTAAATCCAATATGGCGGACCATCCAAGATGGAGGAATAGTTATTTTTTAATGCACATCTACAACAACAACCAGCCTTGCATGAACGTGATATCGGCATACGCACCCCAATCAGGTCTGACACAAACCGAAAAACAACAATTCTGGGATGATCTTTATGAAGTCATGCAGTCTATACCCAGCACCGAGTCTAAATATATTGGCGCAGATTTTAACGGGCACGTAGGTAGAACTACAACATCGTATAGAGAGATTCACGGGAACTATGGCTATGGCAGCGCAAACCCCGAAGGCAGTTACATCCTGGACTTTGCAGCCACATACAACATGGCAATCATCAACACCTTTTTCTCAAAACGTGACGAACACCTGATCACATATAAGAGCGGAGGAAAGTGCACTCAAGTGGACTATATCCTAGCTGACAGAAAACTTCTAAGAACCTGCACCAACTGTAAAGTAATACCTGGCGAACCTCTAACATCTCAACACCGATTAATTGTAGCCGACTTCAAAATACCAAGATCAGCTAAGGTGAAGAAATCTAGGATTGCTAAGATCCGATGGTATAAGTTGGATCAAAAGGAGGGCCTCAGACTGTGCGCCGAACTCAGTGATTATATACAAAGTGATGACCCAGATAAGGACGTCAACGCAATGTGGAACGACTTTCACTGCACGGCCATTCAGAAAGCCACTTCGCACCTTGGGGTTTCAAACGGAATTACTCGAGAAAACAAAGATCCTACTTTCTGGAACCCAAACGTTCAAGAGAACATTAGCACAAAAAAGCAGATATTTAAGACTTGGCAAAGCTCCAAAAGTGATGAGGATCGAAAGGCATACCAAGACGCAAAGAAGAATGCCAAGCGTATTGTGGCGCAGACAAAAGCCTCAAACAGAGAAGAGTTCTATAACACACTAGAAAACGCTACCAATGATAAACAGTTATTTAAAGTTGCTAAGCAGAAACATCGAGATTCCCAGGATACGAAGGCAGTTAAGTACATTAAGGATTCCCAAGGCACGCTTCTAACATCTGACAGGGATATAAACGAAAGGTGGAGAGAGTACTATTCAGGTTTACTTAACGAGACCTATCCCTGCGAACCGATTGTCGCACTGCCGGTAGTAGAAGGTCCATGGCCAGTCATTACACCTGATGAAGTCAAACTGGCGGTGAGCAATATGGCCAATAACAAATCCACTGGCCCCGACGACCTGCCAGCGGAAATTTGGAAAAAGTTGGGCGACACCGGGGTTTGCTTTCTAACCAACCTATTCAATAAAATTGCTTTTGATGGTATCCCACTCTCGTGGAGAAAAAGCTTCCTTGTCCCGTTTTATAAAAACAAGGGAGATGTAAGGCTTTGTGGAAATTATCGGGCTATTAAACTTATATCGCACACCTTTAAAATCTGGGAAAGAGTGATCAATGAGAGGCTACGCAAATTAACAACAGTAACAGATAACCAATGCGGGTTTGTCGCAGGCAAATCAACCACTGATGCCATACACACCATCCGTATCCTAATGGAATCCCATAGAGAGTGGAAAAAGGACCTTCATATGGCATTTATCGACTTAGAAAAGGCCTTCGATCGTATACCCAGACCATTAATCTGGCAAGCTCTACGATCACAGAGCATTCCTGAATGTTACATCCCAGTAATAGTCGACATGTACAACGGTGTCACAACTAGGGTGCGATGTCCAGCTGGAGCGGGCGACGAGTTCCAAGTAGAAGTAGGAGTCCATCAAGGATCGGCCCTCAGCCCCCTACTATTTAACCTCGTAACGGACTACCTGACAGCCAAAGTCCAACAACCTACACCCTGGAACTTACTATACGCCGATGACGTTGTGCTCATCGACTCCGACCCCGTGACTCTTCAGGTTACATTAGAAGCATGGCGAGTAGCGCTGGAAACGGCAGGACTCAAAATCAGCAGAGAGAAAACGGAACACATGCACTGCAAGTTCGCCAATTCCAGCAGTCACCACACTATGTACCTGCAATCTACTGCTCTTAAGACTGTACCAAGCTTCAAGTATTTGGGCAGCGTGATATCCAATGATGGTAACATCGAAGCGGACATTGAACACCGCAGAAACGTAGGTTGGCAAAAATGGAGAGAGCTCACCGGAGTCCTATGCGATGCTAGAATGCCCATACGAACCAAGGGAAAAGTCTACAAAACTGCCGTAAGACCCATAATAACATATGGTTCGGAATGCTGGCCCCTTAAACAGACACAAGTCAACAAGCTCCACGTCACAGAAATGAGACTGCTCAGATGGTCCGCGGGAGTCACACTTCTTGACAAGGTGCCTAACCGTTATATTAGAGGAACTTTTAAAGTTAGACCCATTGACGATAAGCTAGCAGAAACACGACTGCGATGGTATGGCCACGTCATGAGGAGACCAGCGGACCACATGACCAGAAAAATTCTTGAGATCGAGCCAGCGCCGAGAAAACGTGGGAGACCCCGACTCACATGGATGAAAGCCATAGAAAGGGACCTGAAGAAAAACAACATTGACCCTGTGACGACCCAGAATCGCCAGTTCTGGAGAAAAGTGGTTAGGAGAGCCGACCCCAATTAAAATGGGAAGAAGGCCGGTGGAAGAAGAAGAGAAGCACATCTACAACATGTGTATCAAATGAAAGGGCTTTTTTAGAGCGTTTACAAAAGCTTTATTTTTTATTTTTTTACTATTAATTTTACTTTTTATATAGGTATTTGGAAACCGCAATCAGAGTGAAAGAGAAAAAAATATGTTGAATCATAATACGATTACCAAAAAGGGCTATAAAATCGTTTATGAAAAATGTTAGCAAAATGTTCAACTTTCTTATACAAGCGGTTCAATGTAACAAGTAAAACCCTTAAAAAGGGTTTTGAGATTAATTTCGCGCTCGCATTAAAGATATAATGGGAAGGATATAATGGGATCAATGTAAAAGTAATTAAAACGAACGAGCGTTTAACTTTTCGTGTACTTTTGCATCTTCGATAACTTTTTCAGGGTTATAATTAGGTAGGGGTAGAAATTATTTAGAGACATGATGATGATAAAACTCGATGTGTAGGGTAATTCTTTCAGGAAGGCTAGGCTATCTTGAATCCCGTAATTCCCATAATTCCCATGGGAGGAAAACCGCGGAGGACAATAGTAAATTAATAATTCATTTATTCTCGCTTACATGTACAGGTTTACATTGGTTGGTGTATAATGTTTCTATAGGTAATTGTACATGAACCCAGGTAGGGTGTTGCAAGTTAGTCTTAATGAATTTGTAAATTAAATTTGAATATTAATAACATTAATTAAATAAATGAAAAGAGTTAAAAAATTTAATAGTAATAAATTAATTAAATAATAATATAATTCAATTTGATAAATTAGTAAAGTAAAGTATAAAATAATAATATTAGATAATTAATGTCATCAATATCAACAATGTCAAAACATATTTTTAAAATAATGTTAATTTGAATATTATAATACTAACTTAATCTTTTTGTCATGAAAATCTTCTTTCAAACGTTGGATATTTAAGATACTAAAGTTTGTCATTCATATATTCATCCGTCGAATAATAACCTTTTGACAAAAGTAATAGTTTTAGATTATTACTAAAAGTTTTATCATTTTCTTCGAGACGCATTTGCTTTGGAAGTTTATTATATATCTTTATCGCGCTTACATACGGGCCGTTACTAAACATAGCTAGTCTAGAAATTGGTAACGCTAGTCTATCTTTGTGTCGTGTATTTATTTTGTGTGTGTCTTAGATTTGTGTAAATAGATATTTATGTTTTCTTACAAATTGACAAATTTCAAAAATATATATGGACGGCAGAGTTAAAAGTTTATTTTTAATGAAATACGGTTTGCAACTTTGCCTATACGATAAATTGCATAGTATACGTAGACATTTTTTCTGCTTCACCAGGAGTTGGTCGGTATAGTAGGGATAGAATGATTGACCATGACTTTTTTGAAACAACTGTATTCTATTTATGTTTGACAAATAAATATATTGATTGATTGACAAGACGTTTGAGTAGAATAAATAAACCTTTTTACCAGACTGCAAGGAAATGGTTATGTTAATTACATAATTTTTGCTCTGAATTAGGTACATCAAATATTTTTCCAAATACCTAGTACATAACAACAATATTATTTCGATAAACTTAATTTTCTTTCAAATATAACTTGTACCTTTTTAGGGTTCCGTACCTCAAAAAGTAAAAACGGAACGCTTATAAGATCACTTTGTTGTCCGTCTATCCGTCTGTCTGTCAATTTTTTTTTCTCAGGTATCAAGTTGGAATTAATACTAAATATTCGGATCCACAGTCTCTTTCAGCAAAAAATAACCAAAATGATACGTCAGCGAGATCAAGAGATATTACCGTAAATGTTGCGAATTTTTGCATATTCTGCGATTTAAGGCAGCAATCAAAACCTATGGGGTACTTCCCGTTGACCTAAAATTATGAAATTTGGTAAGTCAAAGTCAAAGTCAAATATTTTTATTTATGTAGGCTTAAAAATAGCACTTATAAATCGTCACTTTCTTGTTTTTTAGTTAGTTGACGTCAAAAAAATTACTTAAAGCTAAGTTTACCACCGCCTCCAAAGTGCAAGTGGAGAAGAGGCGGCGCAACAAACTCCACTGCTGCATTTTCTCCAAAGACGTCACTTTACACTATTTTACTTTACAATATGTCTTACAATTAAATAACTGTATATGTGGACGAATATACATTGAATATATATATATATTAAATGTCAAATTTATAAATTAATAAAAATTATAAATTAATAAAATGTCATTGTAAAAGTAAAAGTAAAAGTAAAAGTAAAAAAAGGTAATAAGGAAGGTCTAACAGTACAAGAAAAATACAAAATATAGTGAAACAAAAAGAGAGACGTGTATAATCGCGGACTTATCCCAAAAAGAGATTTCTAGAGAGTACTATACAGGAATAAATCTGAAAGTAAAAATATGTTGTTGAAAATCTAAAAAAAGTCTTACAAACTTATTTTTGCGCTAGATGCAGTATGAATCCTAGGGATCGAACTGAAAAGTTAAGTTTGTTTTTGAAACTAGATGGTCTTTTAGTTAGAGCTATAATGTGACATGCTTTGCGTGTACGGAACCCTGGGTGCGAGAGTTTGACTCGCACTTGGCCGGTTTTTTTTTCTTAATATATCAAAATCACAATATTACCACTTCTATCAATGATCACTTATTTTATTGATTCATTCTTCACAACCATAAATGTTGCCTTTATGCTCTCGAAATATATAAAAATAAAAGAAATTGTTTTTCTTTTATATGCAAGAAGATTGATAAGACCACTTACGGATAGGTCGGCATCGCCCTTAAGGACGATTGGCCTTCGTAATTGGGTAAAAGATCACCCAAAATACAGTTCGGTGACGAAGGGCTTTAAAGCCCTCGGAAGGTAAACTTTTCATGTTGATTTTATTATGAAAGTAAAACTTTTCTATTAGTATTTGAAGTTTTAAAGGAATATTTGAAAGATATATATGTACCTATGTATATTACCTACTTAATCATATTCCAAAAAAAATACGTGATTGCAGTTCTAAACGTCACTTAGCCTATATTACTCGGGGTAACGTAGGTCACATATCATCTGTTTAGGAATTTAGGTATTAATGTGAAATAAAGAAACTTACATACTGAAGGAATTTTGATGAAATTTTGTATAAGAGTATATAAAAACCTGTATTAGTAGGTATATAGGCTTTAATTAGCTCGTTTAAAATACAGTCTGTTTTCTAAACCAAGTTTTACTGAAAGTAATAAATATAAATTTTGAAGCAAACCCAATATCCTCCCGAACGTCCGCTGAAAATATTTATAAACGCGGTAAAATTATGCTATCTACTGGTCGTGGTTAAATTTGGGCAATTAATAAAATTACTTGCCGGTTTGTTTGCCATGGCTGGGAATGCGAACTTTGTTGATTAAAATCAAATACTTTACTTAATCGTGTTATGAAATTAGGCGAAGACATCTGAGTGAAAATCCGCTTGTATGCATAGATCTAGTAAGTATAAAACTTCCAGTATTGTAAAACTGCATAACATTCTTATGTCACCTACATTTAAGCAAATAAAGTATTTTGAGTCTCTAATTTTAGGGGACCAATAAGCACCGACCCTTAACTTTATCTAAGCTTGTAGTTGTGTACTTACATATTTTTTTTAAGTTGAATATTTTTATGTCTTTGGTCGTTTCGGACCACAAGCAATATACATTAGGTATCTTACTGGAATACACTTTGGTGCGAAAGAACCCATTCAATAAGGGCTCTTGGGCGATTCGTACCACGATTAAATCGCTTGTGGTGCGAAACGACCAAAGACCCAAAAGAGTTAGTTAAGTTATGTTAAGAGTTACGATGTTAGTCCACGATAAGCACAAAAACTAATTAAACCGATCAAGTTATGAAAAGGTTAGGTATTTAAATCAAATAAAGGAGAAGGCAAAAGTTAGTGTCGTTAGGAGATGGGAAGGAGAAAAGGATTGAAGATAGGGAGAGATGGAAAATACTCCACCTACAATGATAATGTTCTTCAATTTCCATGAAAAATTAAATGAGAAATAAGAATTATGATAGTTAATCCACCCTAACCATGCACAGGCTTTGCACAGTTATCAGAAACACAAAACTCACAGTAAATGACAATGTCTCTGAAACAACCTTAGACGAAGAAAGGATAGACATGACATACTTACAAAAAATCGTGCATACCTAAAGCCAGCGCCGACAAAGGATTTGACACAAAGATGGCGGCCTGCGCATACTAATAATAGTGACAAAACATGGCGAGCGGCCGCATAACTACTGTTTGTATAAAGATTGTTATGCCGCCGGGTCTATTCTTTTTTACTAAGTCTATGGAAATAACACAAAATTTGGCAAAGACAAAGTGCAACTAACCCGCATGGTGCAGTGGAAATTGAACTGAAACTTTACCAACGACAACTTGTTTGCTTGCCCGAGTTCTGGACACGATACCCGTTTAGCTCTACCAGCGTTAATTGGAAAATAAACTAAGTATGCATATTTTCCTTTTTGGGGTAGGCGTGGAAAGAAAAATGATAAGGTATTTATAGTTTTCAATCAAAGTTCAAATTTATTTAATTTTTAAAATATGAGAGATGGGAACTGAAAATAATGTTCAAATAGTACATTTATATTGCAGACAAAAAACAATTTATAGAAGAAACAAATATAGCAATGGCGGACTTATCCTACGAAAGGATATCTACCTGTCCATAGTAAACAAATGATAAAATAATAATTGAGAGTATATATTGTGCAAACAACAAAAAAACACGAATAGAAGACGAAAAAATATTCAACATAGAATTGAAAATTCCATTTACAAAAATCTGAATATTTTTTATACTTATCCCCCAGGCTATTTTCAACCGACTTCCCAAAAAAGGAGGAGGTTATATGTTTCGATGTATGTATGTCTTTTTTTATGTATGTTCGCCGATTTCTCCGCCAATTGTGGACTGATTTCCAATATTGTTTTTTTATTCGAAAGGGTTTATTCCCAAGTTGGTCCCATTTTAACCACGTCCGAATCTGTTCGGTAATTTTAAAGATACCTAACAAATAATAAAAATATCAACATTGCATTATAGAGCAAAAGCCCGCGACAGCATGCCCTTTCTTATTTTATTAAAACTCAAGATTTTCTGTGTATGTCCCCAACATAGATATAGCGATTAGCGACTATAAAAGTTGGATCATGATTACTTATAGGCAGATAATTTGTAGCAATAGCATATAAAGTGGTAGCTCAATTTCCTCAAAGTAAAGTTTTTTAAAGATTTTATTCAGAATAATATTAGAAATCACGCCATCCATTACCAGGCAATTGGTGCAGTTATAAACCCCTGCCAGACATAGTTACTTTACTAAATTATAGTTATATTTGTTTTATTACAAAATCTGAATTTAATGTTACTTTGGGAGGCCCCAAGGGTGCTTTTTATACCTATAAACATCATCCTTGCTAGCCATATTACCTGCATAAGCAACTAAGATCCAAACTTCATACCTAGTCGCTAATATTTTTACCCGTATATACCACGCAGAGAAACATTCAGCATTTTTTAAATAAGGAAGGTTTGGTCGTCACGGGCTCTCGGTCTATTTATGTGCCAAAAATAACAGACAATTTGACATGTTTGACATTTCAAATCAGACTGACATAAAAAGTTTCGAATTCTTAATTCTTTATTTTCGGCCAGAAGAAAAATTTAAGTTTTTATTAAAGAAAATTAGTGTAGTAGCACTAAAAATAATAAAATAAAACTTTTTTCAAAAAATGTGAACCGACTTCCATCATAAAACTTAAAATCAAGAAATAACAATAAAGAAAAATGTATTGGCATGCTACCTACTGAATGAGGTGAAGTCGGTGCCGAAAAAAATAAATAATCTAAATTTACATTAGAATCGTGTATACATATACGAGTATATAAAATGCCTAGCTAAATAATTACATAACACCCTTACTCCTGCACTTGGCACCGACTTCACCTCAATCAGTAGGTAGCATGCCAATACATTTTTCTTTATTGTTATTTCTTGATTTTAAGTTTTATGATGGAAGTCGGTTCACATTTTTGGAAAAAAGTTTTATATTTTATATAGAAAGAAAATCCTTTTTTTTAAATAATATTTTCGAAGGAAAAATAAAAATAACTAAGTATCGTAATTATAATAAAAAACCGGCCAAGTGCGAGTCAAGCCCGCCTACCGAGGGTTCCGTATACCAACTAGTTTCAAAAACAAATTTAACTTTGCAGTTCGATCCCTAGGATTTATACTGCATCGAGCGCCATAAATTCAACAACATATTTACAACTTTCAGATTTATTCCTGTACTAGATATTGCCCGCGGCTTCGCCCGCGTGAGTTTCGCTTAGATGAAAAATCTTTGTGAAAAATATGGTATAGTGTAGCTGGTCCTTGGAGTTATTTATCAGATGTTCCAGATCTTCAATTTTTATACGTCAGCAGAAAATTCTCACCAGGTTGAACGACTTTTAATAAGGCGCCATTTCCATATATGTTATAGTGTAGCTGGTCTCTTGCAGTTCTTCATCAGATGTTCGTTCCAGATCTTCAATTTTTATACGTCATCAGAAAATGCTCATCAGGTTGAACGATTTTTGTTAAGGCACTATTTCCATATTTCTTATAGTTTAACTGTTCTGTTTTGGTTCTTCATAAGGTGTTCCAGTTTTCGAAATAAATTATAAATGCCTAAATGTTGCCCAGGCTTAAGAGCAACAAAAAAAGTTTCATTCAAATCGGATCAGTACTTTCGGAGATTAGCGTGATCATACAAAAAGACAGACAGACAGACAAAAAATTAAAACAAACTTTTTTTGCTTTCAATTATTCTTTTTAAATGTCCCTCTATACATTTCAGTCGAAAATACAAAATGTACAGACAAAATATTTTTACTGTCTTATTATATGTATAGATAAGTGCTGTCAGACCTTGCTTTTTTGCCAAATTTCATAATTTTAGGTCAACGGGAAGTACCCCATAGGTTTTAATTGCTGTCTGAAATTAAGGTAATATCTCCTGATCGCGTTGACGTATAATTTTGATTATTTTTTTACTGAAAGAGACAGTGGATCCGAGTATTCAATTGATTTCAATTTGATACGTTTAAGCATTTCTGAGAAAAAAAAGTTTGACAGACAGACGGACAGTCGGACAACAAAGTGATCTTATAAGGGTTCCGTTTTTGACTTTTGAGGTACGGAACTCTAAAAAAAAACTCATATACGCTCTACGAGATCATGCACGCTAAATTAAGGTTTTACGAAGTGATATACGTTATACTATTCTATTATCCCTCGACTTTACTATCCATAAAATTTATCGACATATCTTTAATTAAGCTTGATAATTCAGGTGAGATCTTAGAGAGGATTAAATTGATCCCTTTTTACTGCCTCGTATTATAGTAAGCCTCTTCATGTGAAATGGGTATTAGCGGAGCGATACGTTCCCTCAGCTAAGTACAGGAACTTTTGAGTATGTTCAATGGATTTTTAAATAAGATTTGCATTTTATTTTACAGGTTGAAAAATGGTTTTAGACGCCAAATAGTAGCAAATTACGCTTTATTTGGGATTGAATTATTTCCGTCACGTCCGTTTCTTATTTAATATTGATGCTACCATGTAGTGGACTTAACTATAAAAACAGATAGTTTTAAAGAAAAGTTGAATAGGTATAATTTTCTTATATGTCTAACACCGAAATTTTGAAAATGGTTCGTCAACAGATCTGATTCTTAAAGTTAATAATAAGTGCGTAAGGCATAATCCTAACTAATATTATAAATGCGAAAGTGAGTTTGTTTGTTTGTTACCTCTTCACGCTTTATCTACTGAACCAATCTTCCTGAAATTTCGCATACACATAGCTGGAAGTACGGAGAAGGACATAGGGTACCTTTCATCTCGTGAAAAAGCACTGTTCCTATGGGAAATTCACGCGGGCGAAAGCTTGTTGTATATAAACAAAGTATTAAAAAAATATATAATTAGTATGTCCTTACCGTGACATATAATTAACGTCACAAGATTATTATTACCGCGCATTACCTCAGCATCCGTTGTTTGCGAAATTTAATTGCCGGTAAATCAGGGGTTGATTACCGCAAATAATGAGGAAATCGTGTAATTAATCCCTCACTAAGTTTTCATGGAAAGCCATTTCTAGTACCAGTATGCCTAGTTAAAGTAAAATATAATGAGGAAACATGAGAAGAAACAAGCTAACTAATAAAAAAACACGACTGACAACTCATATAGCCCATGTCACTCGGAGAAATGCAAAAAATATAAAAATACCTTTCACATCGGAATCTGTTCAGGACTTATGGTGGAATAAAGAAACTTACGTCATACATGAACCCTGAAAACATAACACTCCTTTTTTGGTCAGTCGTGTAAAAGTAAGCTGCCATGGGACACTAGGCAGATGATAAAACAAATGAGTATCGTGCTACGACGCGTAATGCTATTTTCCGCCACGCCATTCGAGTCAATTTTACGCAATTAAATTTTACATAAAATAATAATACGTTAAGTCAGCCTATTTTTTTTATTAGAAAAATAGGCTGACTATATTACCTTCTTCTTATACCTATCTAACCTATATTCAAAAGCAAATAATAAGCAAGCTATATTTTGTTTAAAAGCAATGAAAAAGCAAAGGTAAACTTTATATTAATCTATCAAAACTATAGGGGTTATCTAAACTTAACTTTCAATAACAAATTGAAGTGTCAAATATTTGTCGCAAATTGTAAAACCACTTTATTTTAAAGACTTTTTTTAGCAACACACAAAGTTGAGTTAAATTTAATGTGTTATGGATTTTGATGGCTAACGCCATAGACAATAGAACAAAGTGAGCGATTTTTCTGACAGCTAATTAAGAAAAAAAAAATAGTATTAAAAATTCTCAACAGATAGCGTTTTATGAAAGCCGAGTCGTAATAATGGCTGAACCTATATGGTGCGCTTTTTCCTGTCAACCTGAGGCAGAAAAAAAAATCACCTAACAGTTTTACAGTTGCATAAATCACAATATTGATACTTTTTAGATGTTATTTTTACTAAGTTTTATTTTTTTTAAAAAGCCAATCCCGTGAATTTTTGCTTTTTGTATGGAACTTTTTCTCTCGCCTTTACTTAAGCGCCATCTATAAGTCATATGGAACAATTTTTTTTTTAAATTTCGGTCTCGGAAAATCCCTCATTAAATAACATTATTTTTATGCATATTATATAAGAGTTATGCTCACTGTTTCCAAACACCCCTGTTTACAATTACCCTGGTTGACCCTATTTAATTTTCTATGGAATTATTTCTGAAGTAAAGATATTATTATTATTACCTTAAGCTAGCCATTTGTCTCCGGTATTTCACCCATTTTATCTATATAAGAACTACATAAAACATTAGTGACTTAAACAATAGCTGAAAATCTTCCTCTAATTGTATCAGAAGACAAAGGAAACAATGAGCTGCTAAGAAAGGAAATATTCGCTACAGTGAGCATATTATTATAAAAGTGCAACTTCTCAAATAGAATCCGTGTTAGCAAAGTTTAATAAATAACGAGTATTCTTTATGCTGCTTCGCTAGATTTGCATTTTGCAGATTTAAGTTTTTTTTTAAACATAAGTAACTAGCTTTTGCCCGCGACTTCGCCCACGTGAATTTCCCGTGGGCACCCTAATGTCTTACTCAGGACTATATGAGTACGCTTCATCTACTGAAAAAATCTTTTTGAAAATTCAGAAGGATTTTTTCAGGGAAGGGCTAACAAACAAACTTAATATAAACAATCTCACTTTTGCATTTATAATATTAGTAGGATAGGATTAGTTAAGATTAAGATAATAGCTTCATAATTTATCTTACGTATAGTCACTATCACTATCACTACATCACTACATAGTATAAAACAAAGTCGCTTTCTCTGTCCCTATGTCCCTTTGTATGCTTAAATCTTTAAAAAAATACGCAACGGATTTTGATGCGGTTTTTTTAATAGATAGAGTGATTCAAGAGAAAGGTTTTAGTGTACAATTTGTTTAGGTTTTGTGTATATTAGTTGAAATATAACGATAATTGTTAAGGAAGTCGGAAAAAAATTATCCGCCCGGCAGCTTTCATCGCAAACGCTGTCCAATCCCTAAGGATGTATCAAAACCATGTATTGTGTATCTATAATAGGTCTACAAAAAAGTCCGCGATAGCATATATCTAGCTTTTATATTTCAGCCACAATAACTACTTTTATGTTTTAAAAATAATTGAAATCGTTAGCTTTATTTAACTGGTGATAATAACCACAATTTATTAATCCTTATCAAATTAAACAAGTCTATCGTCACAAGTACTTAATATATTTGATTTTTGCCTTTTACTGCATGTAATTTGGATCAATAGTTTCCCAAATACTGCGAGTTATCTAAAGAACGACAATGCGCCGCGAAAGCACCTAACGCTAGCCAAAGACGCAAGGCGCAGTATACCTATCTCTGAGCGGGCGCGTTCTCGTATATTTTTTAAGTATATTTATTTTAGTAGGAGGTAGGTATTAACGTAAATATCATTAAAAAAACGGCCAAGTGCGAGTCAAACTCTCGCACCGAGGGTTCCGAACACGCAAAGCATCTCACGTTATAGCTCTCACTAAAAGACCTACTAAGTAATTTCAAAAACAAACTTAACTTTAACAAACATCGAGCGCAAAAATAAGTTTGTAACACTTTTTTTTAAACTTCCAACAACATATTTACAACTTTCAGATTGATTCCTGGGGGTCGTCCACCATTGGGTTTTGACAGTTCAGGCACGTACTTCGTTTCACAGATGGATGGATACACACCATGTACACATACAATGATTAGATGTGTGTGTATCCGTCCACACACACTATTATAAAAAACATTTGGAATGTATAGACAATACAAAAAAATATATATTGGCAAACTGTGTAGGGATTGCATGAGTAATTAACCGGCATTTGCCGATAAGCTCAATTTTTAGAGAAATATGTTAAAATTTTAAGATAGGTACCTACATTATCATTTCCTGAAGTCCGGGGTAATCTGTGTATATGATTCAAGTAAAATTAAATTATAATTTTGCTTTATGAAATCTTTGCCGCAATATGGCTTTATGAGAATAGTTTTATATGCCGAGTGAAATATGAAATTGTATATTTAAGTGATTCCCTATTCAGATTTACCAGAAATTGAGGGAGTTAATTTGAGAATGTTCGATTCGGGTTATCGTGAGGTATCTTTCGTTTAAACTCACATCGTTTTTTCAGATTAGATAAAATATTGAATATGTGCTTTTTTTCAAAAACAAGTACAATTTTATTACCAAAAAAAGTTTGTGAAAATAATTACATTTTTTTATTTTTTTATTTATTGCGACTAGAAAGTCGCGGTTTGCCGTGTTGACCGCTATACCACAACAATTTGTATAAAATGTTCTGTGTTACCTATTTATGAATTGTACTTACTCATTATTATTCAATACTAAGGGGTAAATATTAACAGCTGGCAACAGTGAAGGTGTCAAGAGTCAATCCATCAAAAATATGTCAAGAAAACTAAAATAAAATGATAAAGTAGGTTCCTACCAAAGAAGTTTTATACATTTTATAGGTATCTATCATAGAGCAACACAGACTAAACGCGAAAGTCCTTGTATAGTATCAACCATGGAACGAATAAGAATGTATCTAACTCTAACTCCACAGAAATAAAAATATCTACAACAATTTTTAAGCTTTTCACAAACAATTATAAATATAACAATCAATATAATCAATGTAGGTACATAAAGATCAAAAGAAGAGTTACAAAATGACTATGCGCGTTTTCTACCACAGATTTTTTTTCTACATAATATCATAGATAATGTGCGATACTATTCTTCGAGCAACAAGGACTTCCGCAGGCGGGAATCCGGGTATCCATAAAGTTATTATATTGTACCCCCATGGGTAACATAATTAGTTATAAAATACCAGTAATATTCATATATTAGTTATAAAATACCTAGCGGTCACAGAAATATTTATTTTTTAGATAAAGTACTCTTTATTTAATAATTTAAGTCTGTGCTACCCACAGAAATATATATAAAAAAAAATTGTTTCTGTGGTGCTACCGGTATAATAAGTTTATGGTTGTCTGCTTTTTGTAAAAAGAAAATACTCTATTGAAAATTCTAGTTTGGAGAGATTGCAACCGGTATTTATCGTTAAAGACTTTGATTCGTGAAATATTCATGGCTGGAAATAAAATATCATCTACAAAAAAATACATTAAATTTTCAAGGAAGACACAATGATGTTTACCCTAAATTTCAGGAAAAGCGCAAAATTATTGTATAAATGTCCCCAAGTCCGAAAAATATAAATCCAATTTTTTATAAACATTTTTCGCTGCTGCCCGGTAACACTTTTATTGAATTTTGCATTCTATGTACTCTAACAGTTTTTTCTTCTAACTAGCTTATCTAACTTTTAACTAATATTATAAATGCGAAAGTTAATTTGTTTATTTGTTTGTTACCTCTTTACGCTTTATTTACCTGACCAATTTTCCTGAAACTTCGCATACATATAGTTAGAAGACCGGTAGGACCAGAAAGACATGGTACCTTTCATCCTGGGAGCACTGTTCCCGTGGGAAATTCACGCAGGCGAAGCCGCGGGCAAAAGCTAGTAAATTATAAATGCCAAAAAAAGCAAGTAATATTTATTTGAATTATATTATATACTAGCTTTTGTACGCCGCTTCGCCCGCGTGATTTCCCACGGGAACAGTGCTTTTTCCCGGAACGAAAGGTACCATATATCCTTCTTAGATTTTCGAACTATGTGTACCTATGCGATATTTCAGGAAGATTGGTTCAGTAGATAAAGCGTGAAGAGGTAACAAACAAACAAATAATTAACAAACAAACTCACTTTCGCATTTATAATATTAGTTAGGATAGGATTAGGATTAGTTAGGATTTAGGAAGGTACGTAGTATTGGATTAGTATATTCTCTGGACAAAATTGACAAACCTACAACTTATTTCATTTGTAATGCTTGGTAATTTTTTTAAAGAGGTTGCCACATTTGACTGAAGTGATTTGACCACAGACATAAAATACTCTAAAATAAAATATATCCAAGCTTGATAATATGTCATAAAATACATTTAACCCAAAACATTTTCAAGTATCAAAATATGTTAATGTAATTGGTTATTTACCTACATTTTACCTAGTACATTTATAAAAGATAAAAATAAACAAATATAGCTCTATTTCAAGGTGGAATGCACAGATGGAATCAAAAGCTCGATGTAACATTAAACCATTGCTTGATTCATAAAATTACAAG
The DNA here is from genome assembly GCA_018467065.1 of Ephestia elutella. Classification (NCBI taxonomy): domain Eukaryota; kingdom Metazoa; phylum Arthropoda; class Insecta; order Lepidoptera; family Pyralidae; genus Ephestia; species Ephestia elutella. The sequence continues at coordinate 7,388,223 of CM031581.1, read as the reverse complement.
ATTCATGAACTGATTTATCTCCTAATTATGGTCTAAAAAGAGAAGGAAAAGGCTTTGACTATTCTGCGTAACAAGAGATGTATAAACTTATACCTATTTACTGTATATATACATCATGATTTTAATAAATAAATATATGTAAAATATGACTTGTTATTTATTTAAGAAACCTACTATGTAACTATGATAAAAGTACAAAATATTGTGCATTGAAAGCAAATGCACGTAAGCCTTTCCTACGATAATATTTGATTTATTATATTCTTTCTGTGTAGTGATCAAGATTATGGATCAGCCACTTGTTAGGCACTATAGGCTATTTTATTTAAATTATGTACTTTCTCCACGCATTATTATAGTCAGGCGCTAGAAAGTGCTACTATATTGACAAAAGCTTGAGAACAATGCCTTTATTTATTGATATTCTATATAAAGTACTCTCATATAGAAATCAGATATATAGTACTAATTGCATGCATCTGAGATGCTCAAAAATCCAAAAATAGATATTCTATAACGTCTAATAACGTACCTAACTCAATGATATAAACATATTAGACGTGACGTATTAGTTGGCTGTTCTCGATTACATACAATATTTTTCAATTTAGTAATTGAAACAACCAATCATAGGCCAAGAATGAAGGTTCGTTTGCTGCACGTAGTTGCTCCGCGCTATCTTGAGCTGACGGAAAAATATCATTGAAAGTGCTCGCTTTTCCGTATCTTTCGTTGTCAAAAGCAAATGACAAGCTGTCGAAAAATGCAGTTGTGTGTGTAAAATTTTCTGAGATTCCTGTGATTGGATGATCGACGATCGTTCGGAGTGGTGTGTAACTGTCTAATCGACCCGTGAGTTGAGGTTGGATGCGGTTTTGTGCTTGTGTGTATTCGGTAGGAATACACACAAGCACAAATCACGTGGTTTCACGTGTCACGTCCAGCACGTAAGGCACTTGGGAGACGACCTTCTGTGTGTATGTACTGTAAGATCTTGCTTTTTGCCAAATTTCATAATTTTAGGTCAACGGGAAGTACCCCATAGGTTTTGAATGCTGTCTGAAATCACAAAATATGCCAAAAATCGCAACTCCTGATCGCGTTGACGTATAATTTTGATATTTTTTTTGCTGAAAGAGACCGTGGATTCGAGTATTCGATAATCATTTCAATTTGATACCTATAAGCGTTCCTGAGAAAAAATAGTTTGACAGGCAGACGGACAACAAAGTGATCTTATAAGGGTTCCGTTTTTGCCTTTTGATGTACGGAACCCTAAAAACAAATATATTGTCCACCCGAGCGAAGCCGGGGCGGGCCGCTAGTTATTTACATAAAAAACAGTCGGGTTAATTTTCATGCAAGTATCAAAAGTATGACAAATATTTTTTTCACTTCTCATGCTCTGAATGTGCTTATTTGTGCAGGATATAGGCTGCACAAAATTGAATTTTGTGCACAAGAGCATTAACGTGTCTACTCATAAATGTATCTATATTCAGGCAAAGAAAATGAACCATACAGCCAAATACAATAAGAAGTTCATAGATAGAATTTGTTATTTTATAATATTTACTTAAATTTATTTGCCTTATGTGTTTTTTAAGACATAAACAATATTAAAATTATTTAATTAATTTAAGAAAATAACGATTACAAAATTAATTTAATAGTAAGCTGTATTGTATAGGTCTGCAGCCCAAGCCTTATATCAATATGTAGTAAGATGTGAAAAAAATAAAGCGCCGGGAAACAGCTCTTGTTTTTTCGTGCGTTTCATGTTTTATTTCCTCGCAATCGAAGTGAAAAGCAGAGTTTATAACTCGTCCACAAAACGATTTTTATCCTCGACAAAAGTCTAAGTTAAAAGTCTCGGATAAAAATGGTTCGTTTTGTGCACTTGTTGTAAAATCTACTATATATAATACAAAATCTTTCGAACTTTAATATAATCACAGCCAGTAATTTTTGCTTGCGATTAAGTAAAGTAAAAAGTAAATAATCATCGTTTGTTTTCAATGATCACGGTATAAAATAGTTATATTTTTACATTCGCATCTAACATAAAATATTAGCGAGTTAACTACATTGTATGAGTTATCATTTTACTGCTAACTGTACATTTTACAAAAAAAATCTTGAGTAGCAAATTTCACACAAAAATTTAATAATTTTTATAGAAGTACCGAATTTACATTGAATGTATGGAATATTAATTAGGTACCGAATTATCTCTAGGGACGAATTTACAATAACCCTTTTTTAGGGATAGTTTGATTTTGTATAATTGGATGACTGACGGCCGCCATGTTGTTTACGTCGACCGCGCCCTTATAAGCAATTGCGTAGTGTCGATTCGCCCATTTGCCGGTCGTTCGTCGGAGCGTGAACATCTCCCATAAGGACAGTGCAAGTGCTATTTTTTTGTGTTTTTGCTATTTTTGTTGCGATTGTTTATTTTTCAATATTTTTGATTGATTTTTCTTGTATTAAATTATTTTGTAGCGGTTTTTTTTTTTTTTATTTTATTCTGCTTCGGAAAGCTAATTTCAGAAGTGGGATAGGCTCTGTGCCTACTTAGTTTGTTAAATTTGCCTACTTAGTTTGTTAAATTATACGAAAAATAAACAATCGCTAGTTTTGTGTCGACATGCCTCGATCATCTCGTTTGCGTAGCCATTTAGTGGAAGTGTCGCGTAAAAAATCAAAGCACAAGTCGCGACGGCGGTCCCGTCGTGATTCGCGCTCTCGATCGCGTCACAGTAGACACCGTAGTGAGGGTAGTTCCGTAAAACAAACGTTGGACACCATAATTTCGAGATTAAATGCCGTTGAGGAAAGTTTCGCGCATGCGTCTCATACCCCACTACCTCGAGATGATCGCGACACGTCTCATCGAGAAGACAGTACTAGCGTAACTGCTCAATCTCTGGCCGAAGCGCTTATTTCGGTAAGTCGTGTAAAATCTCACAAATATTATGTGTCAAACTTCGACCCGTCAATCCATGATTTTGTAGTCTGGTGTAATGAAGTGGAGCGTGCCCAATTGTCGAATAATTGGGACGATTTGGAATGTCTTTCGCGGGTAGCAGCCTGCCTTAAAGGAGACGCAAAAACATGGCTTGACGAGTGGACAACTAATGATCGTTCGTGGTCTAATTTCAAAAAGGATTTTGAGTCACTCTGTCCACGTAAAATAAACCATGCGAGTATACTTTTTGACGTTATGAACACGACATCTGATCAGTTTCCAACGTACGCCGAGTACGCTCGACGGTCGTTATTGTGCTTACGTATCGTTAAAGGGGTGAGCGATGATCTGATAGTTCAAATTATAATACGCGGCATCGACGATGCAAATGTTAAGGCGGCGGCTACAAACGCCAACTTAACAACCAGTAGTTTAGTTTCTTTCCTAGCCATTTATTTAAAACCCAACAGTGGCAAAGTAGAAAATCGTTTTTCTACTTCCAATAGTTCTTCTAATAAAAGACGAAGCGAATCTTCGAATAAAATCAAGTGTTACCAATGTAACCAATTTGGGCATACTCGAAATAACTGTCTATCAGAGGATTATCAATAAGACGTTACGTTATGAAGGTTTATCGAAGCTGGTCTATATCGATGATGTGCTTTTGATGCATGACTATCAGTGACTGATTAAAACTGTTACGATCCGTTTTAGAAGTTCTTACCGAAGCCGGATTTTCGATAAACATTCTTACGAATGTTAGCACTTACGTGCTCATTTCTTACAACAGAAATAGAATATTTGGGCCGAGTTATAGGTCATGGTCAGGTTAGACCGAGTGTTAAAAAAAAAATAGAAGCGCTCAAGAATGTACCAGCCCCAAGCAACGTCAAACAGGTCCGACAATTGCTAGGACTAGCGGGCTATTTCCGGCGTTACATTGTGGACTACGCGACAAAAACTGCAAGTATTTCACGTCTTACAAAAAAGATGTTAAATTTGAATGGGGACCTGAACAGGAAAACGTGAGATGTGAACTCATAAATGTTTTAACTAGTGAACCAGTACTTGCAATTTTTGACGCGAACTTACCTACTGAGCTTCATACGGACGCCAGTAGTGCGGTGTACGGGGCAGTATTTATGCAGGTGCACAGCGATGGTAACAAAAGGGTGGTAGCTTATTTCAGTAAGGTCACACAAGGCGCTGAAAGCAGGTACCACTCCTATGAATTGGAGACCCTGGCGGTCGTCAGAGCACTTCAGCATTTTAGACATTATCTTATCGGTGTTCAGTTCAAAATTATCACAGACTGTGATGCTCTGAAGGCCACCGAGCGCAAAAAGGACCTGCTTCCATGCATTGCACGCTGGTTGATTTACCTGCAGGATTTTAATTTTACAATTGACTATAGAAATGGCGTGGCAAATGTGGCAATGGCCCACGCAGATTACTTGACCAATAATCCACCAGTGGCACAGGTAAATCACATAGATAGACCTCTCAACTGGGCACAGATTGCCCAGGCCGCTGATGGTGAGACGCAGGATCTCATTACAAAGCTATCTGAAGGTAGTCTGGATGCGCAACGTTACGTGACTCGGAACAACTTGCTTTACTACCGTTATTCCACCAACTGGTGAGAAGACTCGTCTCCTTTGTTTTATTCCCAAGGGCCATCGCCTTAGCTTGCTGCGCATCTTTCACGATGAGCATAGCCATGTGGGAGCAGACAAAACTTTTGATTTGATAATAAAACACTTCTGGTTCCCAGGTATAAAGCAATTTGTTCAAAAGTACGTTTCACATTGTCTGACTTGTATCTCAAGAAAACGCGTGCCCAGGGCTCCCCATCAGCCGATAACTTATTGGGAGAAACCCAATATCCCATTCAACACAATTCATGTTGATGTGTTAGGTCCGTTACCTATTTCTAATGGGTTCAAATTCGATTTCGTGCTGGTGGATTCCTTCGCGAAGTTTTGCCTTCTTTATCCCATCACCCACCAAGACACTAATGAGCTGAGACATGTTTTCGACAACGCGATTTCTTTGTTTGGTGCTCCTAAACTTGTAGTGTGTGATCGGGGCCGTATGTTTGAGGCTTCTAGCTTTACTGATTGGCTTACCGACTTGGGCTGTGATATACACTACATCACGCCGGAGATACACAATGCCAACGGCCAGGCTGAACGGTACATTCGTACAGTTCTGAACCTTATTCGTGTGGAGAGTAGCAAAAATGCTTTATGGTCTAATAGTATTAGCAAAAGACCACCCAGTTCCCTCCACTGAACTTATTAGTGGGTATTGACGCTATGACCCCAGTACTACGGACCTTGGTTCGAGACGTCGCAATTGAAAACGCGCACCCAAACCGGGAAGCGTGGCGCGAAATTTGCAGAAGTCGCGCTAACAAGTTGCTTGAGGAGAACCAGCATGCTCAGGATTCCCGTGTGAATCGCAATCGACACCCACCTAAAACGTTTAAAGTGAATGACCTAGTATTTGTCATCAAATATTCACAATCCACGGGAAAACTGGACCCTGGTATGAGAGGACCTTACAGGGTTACGAAAGCTCTACCGAGCGATCGTTATCAGCTCAAGTTGTTGAGTGGTGCCCGTGGGAAGACAACCCAGGCAGCAGCGCAATATATGGTCATGTGGAAAGGGGAATGGTGTCCCGATAGCTGTGCCGCCTTCTTTGAAAGTGAGTTTAATTTCATTTCATTTGTGTGTTACAGCTATGTCCTAGTTCTCTTGGGTATGCAGCTGTAAGGCGGGCAGGCACTTGTGCTGCTGAGAGGCTTGAGAGCCTCTGTTGCTGCAGATGGGCATGCACGTTGCCTGTCTGGTCGACGCGAGTCGTCGTGTTGTGGACCGGGAGCCGGATGGCCTCCGTCCAGTTCGTGTCATGGACGAATGTCCTACACACGGTGGGACGTGCGAGATGCTGTCTCCGTCCAGTTCGTGTCATGGACGAATGTCCTACACACGGTGGGACGTGCGAGATACTGTCTCCGTCCAGTTCGTGTCATGGACGAATGTCCTACACACGGTGGGACGTGAGAGATACTGTCTCCGTCCAGTTCGTGTCATGGACGAATGTCCTACACACGGTGGGACGTGCGAGATACTGTCTCCGTCCAGTTCGTGTCATGGACGAATGTCCTACACACGGTGGGACGTGCGAGACACTGTCTCCGTCCAGTTCGTGTCATGGACGAGCGTCCTACACACGGTGGGACAAGCGTCATACTGCCTCTGTCCGGTGTCATGGGCAATGCTGGCGATGCACCATCCCGCCTCTGCCCTAAACACGTGGGGTTTACGATCGTATAGGTTTATTTAGCTAGCCAAAACTTTAGAGCACTGCAGCAGTGTTATAATGATAGAAGATGGATGAAATGTTTTGTGTGCATTTATTTTGGAAGTGAACTTGTAGCTCAGGCACGGACGTATGATCATTTTTTTTGAAGTGATGATATGTCTGTGAAATAGGCAGTACATAAATGTATGTGAATGTGTGTTGCTGAGTGTTATTTTTGAAAGAGGGCCTTGAATGTGTCTGTATGAAAGGATAGGCAATTTTGTTTTATCTCGCCACTAATGTCCTCAATATTTCCGTAGATAACGAAGACGATGATGCTGGTTCTTCATCCGACAATGTGGCGGACCTAGTGGATGGGCCAGGCGACCAGGTGCTCGGGGACGAAGCACAGTCAGGAGAGGCCGAATTGGATGACTGACGGCCGCCATGTTGTTTACGTCGACCGCGCCCTTATAAGCAATTGCGTAGTGTCGATTCGCCCATTTGCCGGTCGTTCGTCGGAGCGTGAACATCTCCCATAAGGACAGTGCAAGTGCTATTTTTTTGTGTTTTTGCTATTTTTGTTGCGATTGTTTATTTTTCAATATTTTTGATTGATTTTTCTTGTATTAAATTATTTTGTAGTGGTTAATGTTTTTTTTTATTTTATTCTGCTTCGGAAAGCTAATTGTATATATATGTAGAAGTCTACTATTTGGCGATCATTAATAATGACAAAACTGATTTATAGTTTACGTTGTGATTATAATATTTCTTACTTGTTCAACCATCTCAAAAACTTATCAAAATAACATATGTTTGTTACGAAACGTCGAACTTATTTCCAAATTTATTTGTCATAAAACCTTCGCTTATACAAGAGGGTTGAGTTTATCTACAAACTAAACTAGTATTTATTTAGGGTAAACACAAATAACTCGGGTCGCACAATGTAAATGATGCTACTACAAAAATACGAAGGGACCCAATGAAATGGATCAGTAGTTTCGGAATGAGGTTGCTTCTAGTTCAGGATGCGTATACCGAAAAGACTGAAATAATCCTATATGCATTCTGTATGTTTTTCTTACTGTTGAGTTTAACTTATGCATGTATTTGACTTTGTTAGATGATTTATTCAGTTTTTAGATGATTTTATTTAGTTCAGTTTTATTTATTCAGCTAAGCGTGGCCTTTGAGTCTCACGACTCTTGGCTCTGTCTAACCCGTAAGGGATAAAGACGTGATTTTATGTATGTTATTTAGTTTAGAATATTGATTTTAATATAACTAAGGAAAGCCTGGCCTGTGGTGTGGCCCTAGAATAGCACCAACCCATCTCTTCCCGTGGGTGTCGTAAGAGGCGACTAAGGGATTTAAATCACCGGAGGATGGGCAGCAGCATCTTTCCGCGTACTATGCCATCACACTGCGATCGCCAACCCGCCTGCCAAGCGTGGCGATTACGGCAAAACCCCCCATGGATAAAATCCTTGGGGGAGGCCTTTGTCCAGCAGTGGACGTCTTTAGGCTGAGTGAAGAGAAGAAGGAAAGCCTATTCGTTGAAAATTGCGGATCGACTAATTACTTTCGAGTGATTACTAAAAAGTACTAAGCTGTATTCAATTAAAAATTAGAAACTTTTTAAAGTAAATAACAGTCTTAACAAATTACTGCAATTTAGGACATCATTTCTGCAGTTTTTTATAAAAAGTGATTATTAAAATAAAACTTTGAATAAAATTTTGAACATCCCTTTATAATATTTTCTTCAATGATCAAAACCACAACAACAACAATGTATCACTGTTTAGACTCAAGAATATTAGAATTTATTCTTACAAAGACTATTCACACATTTTGAAAGGGTCAAAACGGGGTGTTAAAGAAAACTCGATGATATCGCGAGCCGAGCTGGATAACCCAGAAACTCGTACGATTACATGTAAATAAAACCTTCGACAATACAAAGCGAAGCTATTTTGGGTAGATTCATATATTGACTCCCGGTGACAAACGAGGAGTTTAGTTTCAAAGTCCGCTAAAATGCTTTTAAATGAAAAATGAGGTAAATGTTTAAAATGATGACAGTACGTATTCTGTATATGATGGCATTGTCAGTTTCTATCAAAACCAGCCAAAACCCTAAAAAAATAGCTTTCAAAAATTGATATTCGTTGCAAAGTCCGCTAAATACATAGATGTTTACTTCAAAATCCTCTAAAAGGAAATTGGCCAATGACAGCGCGGAATTGTGATCACGTGACATTCAAAACAGTATGGCGATTTTTTCATAACAGCCAAAAGTTTGCTGCGGTTTTTTATCGTTTTTTATGTGAAAACATATGGAGAATTTGGATCAGTTAGTGCAAAAATGTGATCCCAAAAAAGCTCGGAGGAAACCACGCGACAAATCTTCATGGAAACGTTCAAAGGAAACCCAAAAACGGTAGGTACAAAATTACTTCAAAACTACTTGCAAAGTTACTTTGATGGTGTTATGCAAAAGGAGTAATCAGTATAGTTATTGTAGGTACCATTTTTCAGTAACTGCACTTAAGAGTATACAACCTTTATTACATTTATTCAAATTAAATATCAAACTGATTTGTTGTTTTAGAATACATATATGAAGCAGTATATTTTTAAATTAACTTCTAACTTCGTTTGTATTTAGTTGACCGCAGTTCAGTACATTATCCCCAATGAATGTGTAACAAAACGCAAAATAAATTTGGGGTTTCTCATAGTACCTGAATTACGTTTGTAGTTACTCAATTTAAATGAGAAGCACAAACATTTATTAACAACTAGCGGTCTGCCCCGGCTTTGGCCGTGGTACGTACATAGCCTATATCACTCAAGGATAACTGAGCTATCCAACTGTGAAAGAATATTTTAAATCGGTATAGTTTCGGAGCCTATTAGCGTAAAATAAACAAACAATCAAATCCTTTCTCTTAATAATATTAGTATAAAGTTTTGTAAAAAAATCTAGGAATTATGTACTTACTGAACCGCCCGGTAAAATATTGGTACTTGATTTAAAATTAAATGAAGCATTTTATTTTTTTAGATACGAAGCTAAAAGTCTCCCAAAGTTTCCTACGTGCGCGCAATAGAAAGGCTTTTAAATGCACCATATTGACTTGCCAAGACATAAGAAGATTTCATAAAAACTTTTATAGCTGTACTTCAAAAATTTCACAAGACTCTTTTTTATTAAAATATTGCTGTCATGCAAGCCAAAAAAAGTAAAAATACCAAGAGACAGATTGCTATAAAATATCATATTGTTAACAAACGGGGAATTTAAAAAAAGATCGTGTGAAAGGCGTCATGAGTAGATATTACAAGAGTGGAGGCAAACACCCCACTGAAAACAGAGGCGGCGATCGCAAGAGTTATAATTTTGAAGCCAAAAAACTGTCTGTTCAGTGGTTTATCGAGAAATTTAGAGGACAAGAAGCTCATTATTGCAGATCAAAGACCCAAAGAATATATCTTTCACCTGATTTGAACATACGCAAAATGTGGCGAATGTACAACAAGGAGCGCGATAATGACTTAAAAGTTAATCAAGGATTTTTTCGAAAGATATTTAATACCAACTACAATATTGGTTTTGGTAACCCGAGAACAGATGTCTGTTCCACTTGCATTTCTTTACTAGAAACTATCAAATATGAAACTGATCTGAATAAAAAAAATTAGGCTATCATTCAAAAGAGAATTCACAGACTGAAATATAAAGCTTTTTATTCGATTTTACAAGAAGAGAAGGAGACTATAAAAACAATAACGTTTGATTGCCAAAAAAATCAGGCCTTACCGAAACTTCCTGATCATTCGGCATACTACAGCAGACAATAAATAAAGAATAATAATAAAGCTAAAGCTTTTACCACTTTTCAATAGTTGAGGGTAGTTCGAAAGCCAAGCTTGATAGAGAAAATGTCCATTCTTATTACTGGAATGAAGTGGTTCATAATAAAGGAGGTAATGAAATAATCAGTGCTGTTTACCATTTTCTACAAAACACAACCTTCGACGAACAAGTGAAAATTCTACGTGTGGTTTGTGATGGATGTTCTGGCCAAAACAAAAATACGGGTATGTTGGCAATGTTAGGAAAATGGCTGTATAATGAAGCTCCAAGACACATTAAAAAAGTGGAAATGATATTCCCAGTAGTTGGCCATTCATTCATTCCGCCAGATCGCGTGTTTGCTAAAATAGAGAAAGAACTGAAGAAAATAGAAGTAATAACGTGTCCATCTCAGTATGTTAATGTGCTAAAAGATCATACTATGGCAGTTGATCTATCATGCATACCCGTATATGATTGGAAAAAAGGTTACGAAACAGTCATCAAACCAACTACGTCGTGGCATTTTCCATTCATGAAGTCGAAACGTTTCTTCATAACACGCACTAAAACGGACAACATTTTGGTACAAGGCGAAGTAGCATATAGATCTGAAATTAACACCAAAAAAGTTGTGACAAAGAAAAACAAAAAAAGTTCTATGTTACGCCCTGAGATAATTGAACCCAACAATATAGTTCCAAAAAAAGCCAAAGTTGAAGATGTCACTAAACTCCTTGAAAAACACTTTGGTGTTAATTGGAGGACTTTACCTAATTTAGAATATTATAAAAATATTGAAGAAAGATTACAAGGAGAGGATTTGAACAGATTTGGTGACGTTCCCGAAGAAAGAAATGAGGAGAAAGATACGTGTGAACATGGCTTTGAAGAAGTTCTTAATGTTGTATAATTTCTTTATTATTTTATTATTACCTACAATTATATTAATACTAAAGATCTGAACTGACTTTTGGAAGAATACCATCTCAATAATCTATTCACTTTGTTATGTTTTCGTTTAATTTTCAAATGATTATAATAAAACTAACTCCCTACGTGTTTTATTCATTTTTTAACCAAAAAGTTCACTGGCTCTTATTGCATAACGCATTTTAATTGCTAGTATAGGTTTTCAACAAAACCCTCTAAAATTCTTGCGTTTTGTTGCAAAGTCCCTTAAAATTTATTGTTCACAGCAAAATACGCTAAAACGAAAATATTTTACGTTATAATTTGTGAATACTCTATTGGTTTAGTCGCTGGGTCCATAAATGTATGTGTGGTAACCTTAGCTTTAAGTAATTTTATGATGTCAACTAACTAAAAAACAAGAATGTGACGATTTATAAGTGCTATTTTTAAGCCTACTTATATAAATAAAAATAATTGACTTTGACTATCTTAATCATATGTAATAAAGTTATTATTATCATCTAACAAGTACTCAACGTAGCACAGTGTTGCATCTGTCTGCACAAGTTACGCTATCATCTATCTTTATAATAAAACAGTAAAAATATTTTGTCTGTACAGTTAGTATTTTTGACTGAAATGGATAGAGGGACACTTAAAAAGAATAGGTAATAGAAAGCAAAAATTTTTTTTTAAATTTTTTGTCTGTCTGTATGATGACGTTTATCTCCGAAAGTACTGAACCGATTTACTTAAAACTTTCACCGATTACTTTGTTTTAAACATTTACAGTTTGTTTCATCAAAATCGGTTCATTAAAAAAAAGTTATCGTCATTTGAAAGCCATGAGTTACGCAGACGAAGTCGCGGGCAACAGCTATTTTTAACAATATGATAAGGCTAAGTCATAATATTGTTACAACTTATACTTTACGATATTGTAATTAGTGTCCCAGTAGATAGATACAAATCTGCTGCTCTCAACATTAATCGTAACAAAGTTCTGCCAAGTTCGCAGCTGAACGTGATCCGATGCAACTATAGATTATCAGTGCTGTACATAGAAATCGGAATTTCACGAGCAACGAATAATATAAATGTAAATGTTTGGATGTTAGTGAGGCAATCATGCATTTGCGAAACAGATTTTGATGAAAATTGGTACACATATAGAAAAATACCGGGAATATTACATAGTGTATTTTTTATTTCGAAATTCTCACGGGAGCGTAGCTAGTAATATACAAAACCATAGAGGGGCGTAGACGCATTACTTTCAATTTTTAAATTGATTTCCGAAATTTTCTAAATTACGTATTGATGTATACCTCTGTAGTTACTTACTACTAGTTACTTAGCACTTGTTTGTTAGTGAGCGTCAGAACGGTATTATTTTTTACATAAAATACAGCAATCGCCATTTCTATTTGTATTTTAGTCTGATTTCTGTGATGTCGAAGCAGATTAACGATATTCTGTCAAGTAAGATCTTAAGCTTCGGAATCAATTATATTTTTTACTTACCCAATATTGTTAAGTGAGACTACACTGTGACTGTAGTCGATAGTCACTTTAAACCGTTTCAATTCAGGTTTTTTTAAATCATTTTTAGTTGAATATTTTGCTAGGAAAACATTGTGCCATGTAGGTATGAACTGAACTTTAGGCACAGTCTTTGAATCAACATCGATAGATTTAAACAAATATATTTTTTAAACAAAATAGGTACATTATTGATATCCATCATATACCTACTCCATAAATATTATTTAATATTCCTTTGAAATTGTAGAGAATTTCCTTCTGAAGTCAAATATTGTTGAAACAGCGGCGCATTTTGGGGACATCAAAAGGGTAAGGAATAACAAAATTAATTTTCTACAGCAAAAGTCTATAGTAATTTAATCTTCTGTGTTTTCACAACTGTGAAAATTGGAGAAAGTCGAGTTACACCTGAAAAGTATTGTACTCTTGAAACGACGTCAACTTTCATCATTAGGACTGAGAAACGGCGAAGTAACTTAACGATTTTTGGCAACTTTTTTTTTCTTTAGAACCACGATGACTTGGGGAAGACGGGGGAAGTAATTATTTATTATTATTTTCTTCAATGCTTGCATTGTGTTCTTATATTATAATTTGAACATACCGTTTGTATTTAAACATCGCTCCCGTGGGAATTAAGAGATTGGATAGTCTTTTTTGGTTTTTTCAAAATCCGACAGGTTATTGAGATTAGCGCGAACACAAACCTCATTATTATTTTTCTCAATTGGTTGCCTGGAAAAAATTGCTTTCAGTGATAAGGCCGCCTATTGCGCATCTTCCTCTCTTTTTTTAGTTGTAAGTTACTTTATGTATCTTAAAATGTAATTTCTTGTGTGTTAATAAAGAATTCTTGTTGTTGTTATTAAATTAATAGTAGATATCAAACCTTATTATTATACTAGTAGAGTTATATCTGGCCTGTGGTGTGGCCCTAGAATAGCACCAACCCATCTCTTCCCGTGGGTGTCGTAAGAGGCGACTAAGGGATTAAAAACACCGGAGGATGGGCAGCAGCATCTTTCCGCGTACTATGCCATCACACTGCGATCGCCAACCCGCCTGCCAAGCGTGGCGATTACGGCAAAACCCCCACGGATAAAATCCTTGGGGAGGCCTTTGTCCAGCAGTGGACGTCTTTAGGCTGAGAGAGAGAGAGTTATATATATACAACCTTAGGAATAGCAATTATGTAATACAAATCTATATATAGGTACTTTTTTGATGACAAATTGACTTACAAGAACTTACAACCAATTATTTTTATATCTCTTACTTCGTTTTTATTTTCTACCTCTGTGGACTTGCAACTGTGTCTTAGCTCCCAGAATTTATTTTTTCTTTCTTCCGTTTTTCCCCCACATGGAAAACGAATTTAGCATAATGTTCTGCGGTAACAAAGCCCCGTAATAAACGGGAAGGTGGAAACAGTGTGCCATCAATCATATGCTGAAGGCACTCGCACGCAGGCCTAGCCTTTTGGAGAATATGCGAATACTATGCATGCATTTAGAATTGAAATCTCTGTGAAAAGCATTTCCTTGTGAGGCTCTCATTGAGGGAATTTTTGCTGTATTTCTGTTTGTTGTGTGTGCGATAGTAATAACAAAGTTATGTGTATGTATATTTTTTGCCCAGTAGAGTCATAAAGTTATTAATTATACGTTTATAAAAATAATAAGTTTATATTAATTATTTTATTTAAGTTATCTAGTTTATCCAATTCATCGATAAAGATCTGATATATTAAGACAGTCCCTAACCAAAGCAACCAATCAAAAACGTCCGTTCTTAAGCCACATTGATCTAATAAAGAGATCTCCAAATGCCGAATTATTATAACGAAAACTATTAGGAATCAAAGACGAAAGTCCGATATGTCTAAATTGCGTTAAGGGATCGGCCATGTGGAAGGAATGAGTAAAGGATGATTGAGGAAAATTATTACAGAGCACATAGGGACGTGATATAGAATTAAGAAGACAAATTGATGGCACAGAAATTCTCGAATATATTTGACGATGTTATAATGGATCGATGGATAGATACGACGTTTGGATCGAGGCTTGCCCCTGTGGGAATTTAAAAGGAACATCGATTTTTGATGTTTCAGTTTAAGGTCCACCGTTTTCTACATAATTGAAGGAAAAATTTAAATACTTGGACACACTAAATAAACACGAAATACTTGCACAGCGAAGCATTGGAACTCCCTGCCTGCATCTGTGTTCCTGAGCACGTACAACCTAACTCTCTTCAAAATCAGAGTGAATAGGCTGCTTCTGGGTAAGCTCGATATACCGTAGACCTCGTCTCTGTCCTCGGGCAAGATTGTGGTCAAGAGCAAACCCATCTTTGATTAAAAAAAAAAACTTAGTGAAGTTTAGGTTTTCGTAAACACGCGAAAGAGTGACTTGAATTGACTTATGTTTTAATTTTAGATCACGTGCAATAAAATATCTATAGCAGCAGTAAGCGGATGGCTTAATATGTGGGAAATAAAATTAAAGTTGCGTTTAGTTGTAAATATAATTACATAATGCTAGGCCCCGTAGCTGTTTGTTTGTTTACTTCAACATAAACTCTTAACTACTCTACCCCGAGGCATAGTTAAACCCTTCTAATTCTGCCTTTTATCCTTATTGTACAGACCTACTGTTAGTTTCATTGAATACCTCGAAAATTTGGAAATTATGAATATTTTATTTAAATAACTCAATTTTAGCTATTCAGCGAGAGCTAAGCAAAAAAAAAAAATTACTACCTTTGAAGAATTTTTTTAGTTCAAACATTATTTTATATAAAACCCTTAGAAATAAAACCAGTCACAGCATGTCACTTAAATTTTGTCACTGTCATATATTTTACATATTTTACGCGATAATTACGAGTTTGATCTAAACGCGAGTTTAAAATAATGTACTAGCTTTCGCCCGCGTGAATTTCCTACGAGAACAGTGCTTTTTCCCGAGATGAAAAGTAACCTTTGACCTTCTCAGTACTTCTACCTATGTGTACGTGAAATTTCAGAAAGATTGGTTTCTTAGGTAAAGCGTGAAGAGGTAACAAACAAACAAACTCACTTTCGCATTTATAATATTAGTTAGGATTAGGATTTGTGTATTAATAATAGACTACCTCTTTTATAATGCAAGTTATATTCTTATCGCTTTGCAAGCCCTCGGCTGTTTACAGTGGCCGACAATTCAGGAGCAGCTTGAGTCAACAATGCTTCCATTGCATTTAAAGCTAAGTGCAGTCTATTTTATTTGATACCATTGTTTGCAGTGAAAACGTTCTCAAAGAGATAGGATTTTCGATTCGCCTCCTTTTGTATTACGACTGGAAAACACTCTTCCATTTAAATTATACGATAAATTTACATCAAACAAAACTTTTGGTATGAAAACTTCTAGGACATGTAATTTATCATTTAAAAGCCCACGTATATTCATTTGCACAAACAAAACTCTGTGTAAAATGGTAAAACTTTGATCAAACGGTATCATAAGCAATCCTCATGTTCCTCATGTCTCCTTCATGTCCGCAAGTCCCGAAGAGCATTCCATCCCGGGCAGGTGTGCCAACCCCGGCCCGGTAAGTTTCACGGCCCAATAGCTCCACGACCCTTTGATTTTCCACATGGTGCGCACCGCTTGAAATAGACCAGACATGACAGTAGACAGAGATAGGCTCAGTGAAAGAGACAAGCGTATAATTTTATTAAGGTGTTAGATTTTGTTTGATATTATGCGTGTGGGCGTTTATATGGATTCTCTTGTTGGTCGTGAATTTTGGGAATTATGAGGCGTTTGATAATAGTACATTGTTAACGAGTGGGTGAAAGTAACTTTTTTAAGTCCCGAGCGGGGTTTGAGCGTAGCGAGGGCGCCAATAGTTCGAGGGACTTAAAAAAGTCTTTCACCCGAGGTAAACACTGTGCTTTTCATTACAAATACAAGGAAAGTAAAAATAAAAACATGAATTAGCTAAAGAAATGATGAGTGAATTATACGGAAGCATAAACAAAGCTCTAAACTTGAAAAAAGAAGAATGGCTTTAGCTTCCAGCATCTTTTTTTTTCTATGGCCGACCAACTATTTTGCTATAAGATTCTTTTCATTTGGTTCCATCATTGAAAAAATTATAAAAAAATCTATATTATAAAAAAATATCAACTGACAGCTGTCAAATTAATAAAAAAAAACTAGTTTTATTTTCACGTTATTCTATTAAACCATAATCCAACTTCTTATACAGCCATTCAACATATTATAAAATTAAAATAAGATGAAAGTTAAAGAATATTTTTTTTTATATTTTTCTATAATATTGTTTTTTTTATCATTTTTTCAATGATGGAACCAAATGAAAAGAATCTAATAGCTAAATAGTTGGTCGGCCACAGAAAAAAAATATGCTGGAAGCTAAAGCCGTAATCCGATCATTTTTTTTTCAAGTTTAGAGTTTTGTTTATGCTTCCGTATAATTCACTCATCATTTCTTTAGCTAATTCATGTTTTTATTTTTACTTTTCTTGTATTCGTAATGAAAAGCACAGTGTTTACCTCGGGTGAAAGACTTTTTTAAGTCCCTCGAACTATTGGCGCCGTCTCGGGACTTAAAAAAGTTACTTTCACCCACTCGGTAACAATGTACTATTTCTATATCTATAGGATAGCACTTATAAAAATAAATATTATCCTTGTTTCCATATCCATCCATATTAGTAGTATTAATATAGATAACTTATGTTCTTAATCGTTGCTTATACTTTATCCATTTCACAAACTACTGATCTGCAAGTTTCTTTTTGATATTCCTCTGATATAGTTTCCCAAATATTTAGAGTTTATCTATGAAATGACATCAAAATAAAAAATAAAACTATTCCGGCTTACTTTTCTGAGGTAGACAGATATATGTATTGCTTTTATATAAACAGGCCACGTAGGGAAATAAATTACGTATGAAATTCACACGTGATCCATAGCTTTATACCGCTTGGTTCGCCTCAAATCACGTACAAAATACGCATAAAATATGTGTTATATGCATACTTTAGGAATAAAGGTGAGAATAGTGAGACTTCTTATCTGAGTAAGGTAAATTTGCAAGCGGTGGTGGCCGAGTGGTAGGGCGCCCGCCTGTGGCAGCAAAGTCCCAGGTTCGAATCCTGCCCATGCTAAATAAGTTTGTATACCTACCAATATGACTCATGTACCAATGTAAGATTTCATCGACCACCACTTAATTCCGGTGAAGGAAAAACATCGTGAGGAAACCTGCACTCTGATTGATGATTGTCAGCTAGTGTATGAAATGAAGAAGACAATGGCAAACCACTCCATTAAAAATTTCCAAGAGAGTGTTTGTGTGTGTTTCATTCCATATAATGACTACGACCCTCAGTCATAAGAAAATACGACTAAAGAGAGAAGGTAAATTTGGTCGAATAAAGCAAAGCAATTGAATCTGAAGAACTGACAAAAACTCCATCTATTTCTTCTCTAGCAGCGCATAAGGGTTTCTTACTGTAAAATTAAGGAAAAGCTAAATAGCTTGTTACTTTCCATCATGAATATGAATACCTGTCAGAAGAATCGTCTAATCTGACTGGTGGATTAGAATACAAAAATGCTTTAACCTTATGATGTACTTGCTTTTGCCTGCGGCTTCGCCCGCGTGGCTTTCCCACGGGAGCAGTACTTTTTCCCGAGATGTCCTTCTCAGTAATTTTAGCCCTATATCCTTCTCAGTAATTTTAACTATTTGTATGCGAAATTTCAGTACGATTAGTACAGTAGATAAAGTGTGAAAGGGTAATAAGCAAGCTAACAAAAAAAATAAACGAACTATCTTTCGCATTTATTTACATTTATTTATTACACTACCCATTGAGTGAGGATTTTATTTTGCCATGGCACATCCTTTCCACATCTTGAAGTCGAGCAAGAACATCCCCACTTTTGTTACGATTAGGGCCAATACCCGATACAGTAGTAGTAAAAGCGTGTTAAACAACCGACTGGAGAGTGGGAGAGTCCTGGTCAGCTCCACTATAATAGAATCATAATATCCTTGGGATTAAACTGCAAAGAGCCAAAGGAATAAAGAGATTTCTATTCTCTTGCTTCCTCTAAACTCATTGGATACTCTCTTAAAGCAAGCTCACCTGTATTCTCTCTCTTTAGTCGTATTTCCTCATGACTGAGGGTCGTGGTCATTATATGGAATGAAACACACACAACGACTCTCTTGGCAATCTTAATATGAGTGGTTTGCCATTGCCTTCTCCATTTCACATACTAGCTGATAATCATCAACCAGAGTGCAGGTTTCCTCACGATGTTTTCCTTCACCGGAAGTAAGTGGTGGTCGATGAAAACTAACATGAGTCAGATTGGCGTACAAACTCATGTAGCCCGGGCAGGATTCGAACCTCGGATTTGCATCCACAGGCGGGCGCCCTACCACTTGGCCACCACCGCTTCACCTGTATTATGTGCTCCTAATCCTCCCATAATACGAAGGTCCGCATTGTAACAAATATGAGAATAAAACATATGACCGAAATCGGTCGGCATCATCATCCTACTATACTACTAATATTATAAAAGCGAAAGTTTCGATGCGAGTTTGTGAATTTGTGAGGATGTTTGTTACTCAATCACGTAAAATCTACTGGACGGATTTCGATGTAATTTGCTATACGGGTAGAAAAATACCGGGAATAGCATAGTAGAACATAGGGTACTTTTTATCCCGTAATTCCCACGAAAGAGAAGCCCCGGGGCGCAGCTAGTATAAGAATATATACGAGTGTATGCTGCCTAGGTGCACTTTTTATGGCCCGTAGTAATAAACTGATTTCATAGCAGTCAAAACAACTGTTTAATCTCGAACTAATGCTTTACAGTACTCATAATAATAATTGCCATCATTTATAATTCAGGCCGTTAATTAAAGAGTAATATACTATGTTTATGAGAGCAATTACACGAGATTACAGCTCTTGAGATGGTAGGAATAAGGGCGTCATTAGCTTAAACTGTCAATTGAGCGTCACATTGGGTTTATAGCCTGTTTCATGTTCCGCTATAGCGCTGCTGTCGAAAACGCCTTGGAATTAACTTCTTGTATGTTTTCCCAAGAAGCGTTGGTGGTTGAGTGGTTAAGGGGTCTGCCTGTGGTCAAGGGTTCCAGGTTCGAATCCTACTCGTGCCACATGAGTTTTCTATCAATCTTCTCATGTATAGTAGTTTATTCCACGACAATGACGATGTTGCTTGCAAGAACTGGATTGCGAGAAGGTTGGCGTTGACATAAGGAGGCTTACATCCAGCTGTCAAGGAAAGCTGAAGATAATTATTTATGACCTCGACCTTCAGCCAAAGAATTTGATTGCATCATTTACTGTAGATTACGTTTTGTGGCGAAACAAAATGATACATAATGAAATCATAGAGCAACACGGACTCGTGCCGCGCACGGAAGTCCTTGTTGCTCGAAGGATGAAATAGATACATTTTAATGTGATATAGACTGAATTCAAAGTCGCAAAACTATGTATGAATTTTATTCTGGAAAACTGTCATTACCTGTTCCGGGTTGTATTTTTTTTGTCGAATTTTGCGAAACACATAACCGAATTAAATGTTTACGTTCGTTCCTTTGAGTTGCGCTCATACATATTATTCATGATAATTTCTACAAAGAAATGATTTACTTGTGTTATTTCTTCTGTGTTTGCCAAAAAACAGCTAGGTATGTTAGCTAGAACAAATTATATTTACGTTGGTTGCTTTTCTTATTAAATAAAATAAAAATCTATCTCTTCCCGAAATACTTATAAAGTATTGCCATTGCCTTGGCAACTATGACTTTCAAAAATACATGTATCCACTGGACTGGTAAATGCTTTTTCATAATCAATACAAAGTATCAGATTCACCCGCTGCGTACGCTCCGATTCTGATCCAGTGGACGCGCGTGCTCTTTTTCGAGCTTTCATAATCTTGTACAATTTACATAGTAAATTGACAAAACACAAAAAGCATTTTTCCTAGTAGGTACCAATAAAAACGGGAGAATTTCCTAGCGGTGAGCTAATTAATAAAAATACTCATATAAAACAAGGTTGATATTTGCAAAAAATAAAAAAAATATACATTTTAAGAAATGTACAGCTGTTATTAAAAAAAATTGTGATCTAGTATAGTAAAATAATTATTATAGTCAGTAATAATTTTGTGAAAATACGTTTTCCTTTAAAATGAATTCATGACCAAGAAGGCACATGAAGCGGTTAAAAAAGATATTCTAAAGCTGCACACGTACAAAGTCCATAATGAAAGACTAATCCTTTGAAATCTCCGTCCTGAGTCCACAAAACGTATATACAGGATGGGTCAGTATCATTATCCTGCTTATACAGCTTGATCCTCCTGTAAAACAGTGGCAAGAGTAAATGAGATATATACTCTTTTATTTTCATAATGTCCTTTATAATCACTGTTGTCTTGTTTTATCAACCAACTTCCAAGAAGGAGTTTATTTTTTAACCTAGGAAAAAGTATCAAAACTATTTGTGTTTTAATGTAGGTATTTATTTTTCCTTTTCTCTTATATTGTAGATGTAGAGCATGAGTAAAAATTAATGGTAATTTGATAAAAATAATGTAATAATAATAATTTATGTCCCGTCATTTGAAAGGTATTTTCATTATCATTTATTATGAGTAGGTACCTATATACAAATCTAGAATTATCAATGTCGGGAAAAATGAAATTAGATTTTTTTTTATCTTTAGACTTGAATGATCTCTAGAATACTAAATAATTTCATTAAAATATTGAAAAGGACAAGAAGCTCAGGATTTTAAAATATTCTAAAATATTCAAAATTAAAAACAAAATGATAAAATATAAGATATTCCATACTTTCGTTCAATAACTGAGTTAGAAGCACTCAATACTGAGTTCAGTAAGAATATTCATATTGAACGCTTTGAAATTTGCTTTCAAAGAGGAGAGAATTCCATTTGTTTTCAACCTTCGTAGTACAAAAGTCGGTCACAGCCAGACGGAGCATAGAAGACACGTCTATCAGTAAGTTTACATTAGATCTCTGTATTGAACAGTAAAAATACACGTCCTTTTAAAGGTCAAAAACCTCTGAAAAGACCTCCGTTACAAAATGGTAATTTAGCATTCCGTTCAGAAATTCCTGGAACTGGAAAATATTCTTATTTTCAGAAGCGTAATTATGCTATTCTACGTTAGTCTGTATATTATGACGATTTTTATTTGAATAATCAGGCGATTGAAAGCAGTAATCTCGTGAAAACAACTTAAGAAGAAGAATGAAGTAAAATCAATTGCAGTATCCACCAAGTATCTATAGCGATCCTTTCGAATCACGAACTTCGATTGTTTTGTCCAACTTTTGGGATACAGATTTGAAGACGGGAAAGTTATCGTCCCGAATTATATCCCGGAATCGTCCGGAAATTCCCAAATCATTCGACTTTGCCACTTCTTTGTTATAGTTTTATGCACTTTTGCTTTGGAAGTTTGTCAAACGAGTGACATCTTTATGTTATCGCGTCATTGGTTATTTATCTATCTACGAGTAAGATGATATCTTGACGACCTCCGTGGCCATCACGCCGGACTGCCACACCGGAGGTCTCGGGTTCGATCCCCGGTCAGGTCAAGATGAAAAATGAAAATTATCGGATTGTCCTGGGTCTTGGATGTTTATCTATATATGTATTTGTTATAAAATATAGTTTATTATAGTTTTATAGTGTAGTTTGGCCTGTGGTGTGGCTCTAGAATAGCACCAACCCATCTCTTCCCGTGGGTGTCGTAAGAGGCGACTAAGGGATAAAAAAACACCGGAGGATGGGCAGCAGCATCTTTCCGCGTACTATGCCATCACACTGCGATCGCCAACCCGCCTGCCAAGCGTGGCGATTACGGCAAAACCCCCACGGATAAAATCCTTGGGGAGGCCTTTGTCCAGCAGTGGACGTCTTTAGGCTGAGAGATAGGAGATAGGTATAAAATATAGTATAGTTGAGTTACGAGTAGTATGCCATAACACAAGTCTCAAACTTACTTAGGCTTACATATAGCTCAATCTAAGTATGATTTGTCCGTATATAATTATATTTATAAGAATATCCAGTAAATAGATAAGATTATTATGTAAAAAAAACAATTTTTATTTTTTCAAACATCTACTGTCTAGATGATAAAGATACCAACAAAACTACATATAAAAAATATATATGATCAAATCTTAAAACCTTATTATTTTTTGAAGTCACTTTCACGAAATTTTTGTCATACGTCTATTGTCGTTTAAATAAACGATGTAATGAACTGCAATTTTACTAAAAGCTACTACAGAAAAATGACATTTTAGTTTATTATTGAGACATATCTCACAACTTTTGGCAATTCGTTAAGGAACTTTTGAGAATACATCGATTTGATATGACATGTGCGTCGAAATCTAGGGCCAGATCATGTTTTTATTTGACCACTTAAAGAAAGTTAAATAAACTTGATTTGTTATATAATTTTTTTACTTGCTGAAATGAATCAATGTCACAAAAATGACTAAATACTGAGAAACGACACTGATACAATTTAAATGTCTATCTTCTGCATCTTATCAAAACTACATATTTTCTCTGAAATCCTATGGGCAAATCTAGTACATACATACATATTATTACGCCTTTTCCCCGTGGGGGTAGGCAGAGACTAGCGATTTCCACCTGCTACGATCCTTACAGATCTCTCTTGCTTCCTCTACACTCATCACTCTCTTTATACATGCTCTCCGGTTATGGGTGCTCCTAATATCTCCCTGTAGTGCAAATCTAGTGTAATTGTATAAGTACCAACCTAAGCTAAGACTGCAGAATTCCTTCATTAGTACGAAACCATTTCGCTTTTTATCCCTTTAATTCAGATTTGTGAAGGGGCAGGGCAGCAAGCCTCGCGTGACCTAAATTATATTCAATGGGATTGGAGAGAATACTTGAATGATGATAAATAATTTAGGGGCGCCTACATTGAATAATGGCATGCGAAATGTGAGTTCGGAATTTAAATTAAAGCCGCTTTGAGAGACGGTTTCATTATTTTTAGACGAACTTTGCTCATTCGCCCCGGTTTCTAAGAGGCCGTGAAGACTGGAACTTGTATGGAGTTGGATGGTTTATTCCACACTTGCCCCACGGTTTTGCCTTATATTTCAAAAATTTCCGCTTTCGCCCTATGCTTTAAATATATCCTTTTTGCCTCACTTCCTTTCCTTTAGTCGTATTCCTCATGACTAAGGGTCATTATATGGAATGAAACACATACAACGACTATCTTGGCCATTTTAACGGAGTGGTTCCCCATTTCACACATTAGATGATTATCATCAACTAGAGTGCAGGTTTCCTCACGATGTTTTTCTTCACCAGAAGCAAGTGGTAGTCGATGAAAACTAACTTAGGATACCTACATGAGTCAGATTGTTATACAAACTCATGTATAACCATGGCAAAAATCGAACCTGGGACCTAAGCAGCCACAGCCGGGCGCCCTACTACTCAGCCACCACCGTTTCTACACACATATTTTGCCCCAAATGTGTATACAAATATTGCCGCAGATGACGGTGCCTGAAAATCAGCATTGTCTCTAACTCATAGCTGGTGACAGCACAAACTAAGGCATTCCTTTGTCTACTTTTGTGCAGTTTAAATATAAGGCATATTATTAAGCATGCCACTGTTATGAAGATGCGGCAAATTCATCAACTAAAATTGAAGGGCTATTTTGACTACGACACAGCCGCTGCAAGAATCATCTGTAAAAGATGTGCTGGCCAATGATGATGATGATGCCACTGTTAGTTTGGCAATAAATATTTTTTTATTTTTTGTTTTTAAGGTCAAATGCGTTTTGGCGACTTGAGAAATATCAATAGGTAAGGTACCTATTACCTAAAGTCATAAGGTTAATTGACTTTAATTTGAATTGGTGTGTTATGATCACAGTTAATAAGAAGAGAATAATTTATATATTATATTACTATTATTCATCATTATCATCATTATCATCGGCAAGTTAATGTATGCAAATAATATTTGTGGAATTTTCGCATGAGAGAAAATAATATGATTAGGACTTATGTTCAAACAAATGAAACGAACCCCTCGCAAACATGATTATTTACCATTCTACTCTACATATACAGGGTTATTTGTAATAATAAACGCAAAACCTTCCTAGGGGTGAAAGTACTCATAAATATGAACATCTTTTTGTATGGGGCCGACTCTGAAATCTCAAAAAAAAAAATCAGCTGTTCCATACAATTTGCAATACCTACTCGCCCAAAATGTATGGAACAGCTGTTTTTTTTTTGAGATTTCAGAGTCAGTCCCATACAAAAATATGTTCATATTTATGAGTACTTTCACCCCTAGGAAGGTTTTGCGTTTAATACAAATAACCCTGTATACAATCGGAAATAACATATATATTCATTCAAGTCATTAACCTATGGTTAATTAAAACACACGGGAACTTGGTAATGTTAAATATGTAAAAGGTAAATTAATTTTAACAACTACTTGAATATGATGAATAAATGAATTGATACAATGCACTCCCTAATAATGTCATCCCTACTGTTTATCTTATTTATTTTTATTAAAACTTTATTGTACACACATACAAACGTACAAAACAAAAGGTGGACTTAATGCTAAAAGTATTGTCTCACAGTCAAACCTGGGTTGAGCAGAGAGTTGCCAAATTAATGTCAAAAACGTCAGGTATTTTCCAATTCACATAAAAACGGATAAACTAAAAGGCTTTTCTTTCATAATCATCATATGGTCTTTACGAATGACAGGGCAATGAAGGTTACTTTAATCCTTTGACGCGAATAACACAAAAACATTTTGATGTTTACGAGGCAGTTCAAAAGTCCAAATAGCTTTGTGAAGTGATGTGTGAGAGTGATGCTTTGGGAGAACAAAGTTCGTTTCAAACAAATAACGAGAGGAATATTACGGTTTAAATTCTATTATACCATGTCAGTGCTAGAAATGTGTTAGGCATACATAATAAACTCTCTTTTGAAAAATAGGTAATGATAACAGCACATCAACCTACTCAAATTCATTGCAAATTCACAACTATTACAGCCGCGTAGCAACTTTCTCTCTGAGAGAATTACCTAATTATTTTTTTATAATTAAATGGGGTAAGTTCATTAATATAAACTGCCAATATTGTTTATATTTTGTATAAAGATGCGAAAGCACGTATCGTTAGAATTAATCCACTCAAACGCTCCCTTTCTGATACCATTAACCTATAAAATGAAGGATACATATTTATGCAAAGCGCCCTTACAACAAGAATATCAAACAAATTATATTGTTCGGCTCGCTGCACCGGAAAACACAACGAAACTCAACATTGTGTTGCCAAAAATTCATAATAAGGTTACGTTAGGCTAGTACACACGGTCGGTGTTGACCTTGACCATGAATTTGTTTACCAGTTTGACAATCCCGCCGGGATGAGTTGTGCTCGAAACTACTTATCAAGCTCTGAATCCACTTATAGTTCATAATGCCAGCTCCGCTCTGGGACCAACAAGGTTTTCTCACTCGCTCGCGTTTTCAGCTATTTGTGTTTAGCCGGGCTCTTCGTATTCTCAATGGATTTCATGTCTGAATACTATTCTGAATACTAACCAATACAGATTCATACAGCTAAGTTTATTTTGAACACGTTTATTTTGAACACGTTTTTGATTAATTATTTTAATTTCAATAATTAATTTTAAACAGGAGAAATCAGAAATTCTTTATTGAAACTTGACGTTTCAAAGAAGGAAAGGAAAAATTTATATAAACCAGAAAATAAGTGTACTAAATTTAAACCAGTTTTAATTTAGATGAAAATTTACCACGTTTGGGTGATTTTAATAAATTGTAAATTAAGCGGACAGCTAAGAGTGATCCTTTATATCTACATTGATTTTGATATTTCAAAATAACATCAAAAAATACTATTTTTTCCTGCTGCACCTGAAATTATGATGAATCTTGACGGTTCCGGTAAAATTCGTAATAAAGTTATGGCAGTTAGGCCTGAACACACGTGGTCATTGAAGCTGTGTTGACCTTGGCAGAGAATTTTTATTTATGATCCAACTTTGACCTCCCTGTGGGCTGCGACTGCTGCGAGTTGGGCTCCAAATTGAGTTAGGATTTAGAAACGTTTTATTGTTTGAAAACTACGGTAAACTATTAATATAACTGTTTTGACATTAGGTTTAACTTTTTTCGAGGTCAATCTAATGTCATAAAAGTTAAGAAAATTAAAGTCTCTCATGTAAAAATGCTGTCACTATTCTTAATTTATTTATTATTATTTGTTTAAAACTTTATTAAAAAAAATAAACTGGTATAAAAGGCGAACTTAATGTGTGATGAAGTTTTTATTAAATTTTTTTAGTTACCTAAAATCAATTGCTTGAAAATGTATAAATCGTGTGTGCCTGTTACAGGCTTTATAGGCAACACATTAATTAAGCTTAATTTTAATTGCTTGCAAACTCTGTTATTTACTCATTTAATTGTTTGTTTCAGAATAGAATTTTTTTGATGTTCAAATTAATATTTGAGACATGCGTTTATTTAGCTATTTAGTTATTAGCGGTATAACGGGGTAGTATCCCAGTGCTGGGCCATTGCCCAGACTTCTGACAGGATTTCTTCATCATCAGTCTAGTCGACGGTAATTTGAAAGGATTTCTTCACTATCTGTCTTAAAAGCCAGATAAATAAAATCTATTTGTATACACTAAACCGCGTTTCTATAACATACAGCACACCTGGAGGCGTAAATGTTTCTTCAATAAAAAAAATAATTTGTATAATATAGGTAGATACACATTAGAGACTCTTTAGCTTTATTTAATATTGATATAAAACTTTTACTGGCTACTATGTTTTAACCCAATAATATACAAATTATATATTATCTTAAATTTTATAGTAACTTTGTTAACTAGTTGACGTCAGAATGTAAGACACAAACAATAATTTTATAGTGTCTCTCGCGCACTTTAAAAAAACGTGTTTTTTTTCTTTGCCCGCAGTTTCAAGTCTTGCAATAACGTAAATGGTTTCACAGCTGAAGCTGGCAACTAAACTAACGGATCAAGTATAAATCTAGGAAATTTATGGAGGGAATCAGTACTTTTGTACGTCAGCAAGTTGAAATATATTACCGGCAGAGCTACCGCTTCGGATTAATAATTTTCCATATTGAATTACAAAGTTAACTTTTATAAAAAGATGATTAGTTATGCACTAGTTAAAAATACTTAATAACTGGTACCAGTAATGATAGGTAATCCTTCTGGTACAGCTATTACACCAAGGTAAACACTACCAATTTACAAAATTGCTGCTGTTAAAAACAGTTTAGAACAGAGCAACATGTGCCCATGCCCAACAAAGAAAAAATAAAATCACTTTACCAATCACCTGGCGTGTGATGCATAAATTAAAAATAAATCCGTAGAACGTGCTAGTTTTCTCTTGAACCTTGTAAATCGGGTAGTTTGAAAGCGTATCCCATACTAATTGCGGTTTGTACCGACATGGGCTGAATTTTAAATGAGCACAGTTTTATACCCCTTCACGGAAGGGGCGTTGCATCGGTTGCAATCGGTGGAAATTTAGCCCGTTTTGCCATTTGGGTACCATGTCTTTTGTGTTATATGGCCTGGGACAGCTGTTGGAATTCAAATTCATGACCAAGAATTTTTACTTATTTTTTAACTGCTGAGACCTTACGGTTCTTCATCATTAGGGATTTCTTCATCATCTGTCTATCATTGTCTAACAAAACGTACCTTAGTAGTAATCAAAAAACGGGGTAAAATTAGAGGTACTTTGTGTACTGCTTCTTTCAAGGTCATTTTGATTGCCATTTACAAACTCTACGATCCACTCTTGATCAATACTATTATAAGTCAGGTTTGTACAAGGAGGTGAAGGTTCAAAAAGAGTCACTGTTTGTAATATAATTGCGTGAAACGAAACGCAGGCGTTTCCTATTGTCGCCACCAGGCGTTCGGGGTTCTCACATTGCTCGCGTGTAAAATGGCGTCGCGGTCGGTCGCCTTTTGTCCTGTGCGATATCGGTTTGATTTTTAATACGCGAGAGGTCCCGCGTCCTTTGATTGTTAATTAGTTTGAGTTATATTTGTGAATTTCCTGTTTGCTAAATAACTATTGAATTGGTGTTTGTGTAACCCGTTATTGTGAATTTTTCCTGTGAGATGTGACGCGTGGCTGCCTGGGGCCGCCGAATTCTGTTGCCGAGCCAACTTCGGGAAGAAATCTATTTATTTGTCTGGGGAATTGAGATCTCGGGGTAGGTTTGGTGTTTAGGGAACCCCCCTTTCCGAAGACACTCAAGATTGGATCCGAAGAGCAGGAAGATTAAGTTTGGTAAGTGACCTTTGAGTTTGTGGGTGGTTGTCGCTATTAAGTTAGGTTATTATATAGGGCCCTGTAGCTCCCTTTATAAGCTACGGTGGTAGCAGACTGCGTATAGGTTAGGTTTTAGTCTCTAGTCGGACAGACGCAGTGCCGTATATAATCTTTACCGTCGGGTATCATCGGGCTTTTTGGGGACCTATAGGTCTCCACTTAAAATCTGGTCTTTTTCGGTGAAGAGGTTCACGGCGCTTCGTTTGTCCGGAATCTCTGCCACATTTTCTGGTAGCAGAGCGTAGTTGTTCTGCACATTTTCTGGTAGCAGAGCGTAGTTTATCTACCCTCTATTTGTTCGTTTGTAAAAAATAATTAATTGTTTGTAAAAATTATTAGATTTTTCTTAGTTTGTTTGTATAAGAATATTTGTAACCTTTTTGTATTTGTTTGCGGTTTGTACCGTGCGTTCCGGGTTTGTGCCATTCTCATACCTACCGCGGTTCTTCGTGTAGTTGTTTGATTTTGTTGTTTTTTATTTACCTTTTGTTATTTTTTGTTTGTGACTTGACGCGATGGCGAAGGTCTCCAATGCTAGGGCGACACTCGCCAACGAATTGAGATGGTTTGTGACGGCCGGAGGACTCCTGTCCCGGAAGGACAGGGAGGGCGCCATACTGTTAAGAGCGGATCACCTCCACTCACGATTGATTAGCGCGGAAGCGGCCATGGTGGTGCTTACCGAAGCCGAACTTGCCCCGGAGGTCTACGCAGGTCACATGGCGGACATGGACCAGATCCTGAGTCTGCACGATGATATCGCGGAGGCGGCGACCGCAATAAGGGCGAGACAGGCTGGCGGACCAGCCCCTCGCACACCTGTTAGACAGGAAGGACCAGCGGTTACTGGTCGGCTCCCCACCCTTCAGCTGTCCCACTGTGGGGGTAGGATGGAGGAGTGGGTAGCCTACAAGAATATGTTTGAGTCCCTGGTCGTAGCACGACAGGATTTGTCGAAGGCCCAGAAGATGGCCTACCTCCTCTCCACTCTGGAGGATGAAGCGCGGTCGCTCATCCAGCACCTCCGGGTGGAGGACGACCAGTACGACACGGCTTGGGAGTTATTGAACTCCCGCTACCAAAACTTACGTTTGTTAGCGGATGCGCACGCCGCACAGTTGATGGCCCTGCCCAAGGTGGCCAACAGGGCACAGTTGCGCCTGCAGTTGCTCACGCCCGTTACAGTGGCCTGTAACGCGCTCCGCACACTGGGGCTGCCGGTGGACCAATGGTCCTTTTTGCTGGTGCACATTGTATTGGGCAAATTGCCCAATGACATCCGCTCGCGGTTTGAGCGCGAGAATGCGGAGCGGGATAGCACCACCCTACCAACATTCACTGACTTGGTGAAGTTTTTGGAGTTTGAGGCACGGGCCGCTGAGAATACCATG
This sequence comes from Ephestia elutella, assembly GCA_018467065.1. Classification (NCBI taxonomy): domain Eukaryota; kingdom Metazoa; phylum Arthropoda; class Insecta; order Lepidoptera; family Pyralidae; genus Ephestia; species Ephestia elutella. The sequence continues at coordinate 7,357,617 of CM031581.1, read as the reverse complement.
ACGGACTCAGCGCCATCCAGAGCGCCTGAACGTAGGCCCTTGGAACCCTCATGGAGAGGTAAGCCCCAACAGGGACGGCAACCGCCACCGCGTGGAGCTGGTGTGCGGGTTGCACACACGGCAGCAGTCGCGGGGGACGCGGACTGCCTGCAGTGTGGCCGGATGGGCCACAGCCTGCTGCAATGCAGGGACTGGCAGAGACTGCCAGTACAAGATAGGCGCCGCATGGCAAAGCGGCATGAACTTTGCTTTTATTGTTTGGGCGGTCACTATGCACGTGACTGTCCCAGGGCCATACCATGCAGTGCATGCCGTGGGCTGCACCACGTGATGCTCTGCATGAACCGGAACGGGGATGGCACCCGGATGTTGAGGCAGGGGTCCCCTATGGGCGGGGGCGCTCCTGCGCGAAGCCCTCCACCTTTGGAAGAAGGACGCGGCTTCGCTCGTCGCACCCCCCCTCGGGAGGGGGGTCGCGTACCTGCGCGGGTCTTGGCGGACCGGGACCACGCGCCCCAAGGTCATGGCCAGTATGTAGCTGGCCAGGCCCCGGATAGGGCCCCAATGGGCGGGGGCCCTAGATCGGACGTGAGAGTGGGGACACCCCCCTCCACGCGGGTTACCACTACCCAACACATGCAGCCGCAGCGGTTTTCTCCGCCGCTGCACGAGTACCCACGGCTGGAGTACCACCCGCCTTACCATATGTATGGCCGGGCCGCGGGTTATGCCCCCCCTCAGATGGGGATGTGCACTCGCCCGCCATATTATCCGGGTCAGTGGCGCGCCCCTGGTTTGGAGAGAGTGGGGAGCCCGTAACTAGCTTGCTCCCTTGCTGGGACAGAGCCGCGGACGGTTCTGCTCCCTACCGCGGTGGTCCGCGTATGGGGTCGTGGGGGGGAAGCCATGAATTTGAGAGCTCTGTTGGACTCAGGGGCTCAAAGCAGTTTGGTTACCACTCGAGTGGCACACCAGTTAGGTTTAGTCGTGGAAGACTCGCCTGTGCCACTTCTTGGAGTTGGTGGCATACAAGTGAAGTGTCTGACGGGCCAGACACTTGTCACCTTTTCTTCGCTGAAGTCCTCCACAATGAGGATCACGACTTCGGCTATGGTAATGGATACCATTGCGGGTTGGCACCCCTCGACAGACATACCGCCGGGTGTGTTGTCTTTGGTTTCGGGTCTGGATTTGGCCGACCCCTTTGTTTTTCATCCCGGCCCAGTGGACTTGCTCCTGGGCTCGGACGTATTGGGTTGGATTTTGTTGGGTACCCAGAAAGCTCTGGGTTCGTCTTCACTGATGGCAGTGTCTACTATCTTTGGTTTCGCCCTGATGGGCCCTGTGTTTGATAATAGCACCGTGGAGGAGCCACCGGTCGTCGCATCAGCGTCCTTGGCCAAGACCATGCAAAGGTTTTGGGAGGTGGAGGAGCCACCTATGAGTTCCAGGATGGATCCGGAACACGCTGAGTGCGAAGCCCTTTTTCGATCGACCACGGAGAGGTTGCCCTCCGGTCGGTTTGTAACTAGGTTACCATTTGTTGCCTCTCGTCCTAGCCTAGGGCAAAGTAGGGCGCTTGCGGAGAAACGACTGCTGTCCATGGAGCGACGCATGCAGCGTGACCACGTACTTCGCGATAAATATATTGAATTTATGCGCGAGTACGAGGATTTGGGTCACATGTCTCCGGCTCGAGTTGATTGGAGCTCAACTGAGCATTATTTTTTGCCCCACCACGCGGTGGTGAAGGCCTCAACGGGCAAGTTGCGGACTGTCTTTGATGGGTCCGCACCCACTTCGAACGGAGTTTCGTTGAATCTATGTTTGCATTCAGGTCCCAAATTGCATAGGGACATAATTGACATCATCTTGAACTTTAGAAGACATCAAGTGGTTTTTGGCGCGGACATCCGGATGATGTTCCGCCAGACAGTCATACATCCTGAGGACAGGCGATTCCAGTTGATACTCTGGCGTGAGCGCCCTGAGGATCCTGTGACGGTGTATGAACTCAACACAAACACGTATGGTTTGAAATCTAGTCCCTATATCGCCATCAGATCATTGCTTGAATTGGCAGAGCGGGAACGGATCCGCTTTCCCCGTGGGGCTTCCGTGCTGTCACGTGACTTGTATGTTGATGACGTGTGCACCGGAGCCCAAAGTATTGAGGAGGCCCTCCTACTGCGGGATGAATTGATTGAAATATTGAAGACAGGTGGCTACGAGCTACGTAAGTGGTTGTCTAATGAGCCTAAAGTTCTAGAAGGGATCCCGGAGGATCACCAACAGAACCCTCACCTGTTTGAGGATGTGGATGATCCCAACAGGATAGCGGTGCTGGGCATGCAGTACCAGCCGCTAACCGATATTTTCACATTCCAAGTGGACTTGGAAATACCAAAAGTCTGGACTAAGAGAACGGTGTTGTCCGTAATAGCTCGTATGTTTGATCCAAGCGGTTGGATCAGTCCAGTGATATTCTCTGCGAAGTGTCTTCTTCAGAGACTTTGGACTTTGGGCGTCTCGTGGGACGAGCCGCTGTTTGGTCCTCCATTGGATGATTGGCTCGAGTTGTTTTCATCGATTAAGGAAGTCAATCGGATTGCCTTGCCTCGTCGAATATTGCCACCCGGGAAATATCGAGCCAGCCTGCATGGCTTTTGTGACGCGTCGGAGCGAGGCTACGCCGCGTCAGTCTATATGCGGACAGTTGACGCCGATGGCCGGGTCAATGTCTCGCTTTTGTTAGGGAAGAGCAAGGTCGCCCCCATCAGGACTAGGCTGACTATTCCCAAGCTTGAGTTGAGTGGAGCTCACCTTCTCTCTAAATTGTTGCATCACGTTGCATGTGAGCTGGCGGCCACGGTCGAGATACGGGACATCTTCGCCTGGTCGGATAGCCAGGTCGCGCTTGCATGGTTGCGCGCGGCCCCACATACCTTGGAGGTTTTTGTGGGAAATCGGGTTTCCCAAATCCAGAATATCGGAATTGATATAACATGGAGACATGTGCCGGGAGAGCTTAACCCAGCGGACTGTGCTTCCCGAGGTTGTACGGCACCAGAATTGGTGTCACACCCGCTCTGGTGGGGCCCAGAGTGGCTGATGGGATCAGAAACTTCTTGGCCTGTCTGTCAGACAGATGTTACTTCTTTGAGTTTGACTGGGCTCCGTGTACATGCTGTAGTCGCTGAGACGACGTCGGAGCCGGATTGGCTACTTGCTCGGTATAGCAGTTTGGATAAGCTTCTGGGTGTTACCAGTTGGATTAAGCGTTTCATACATAATTGTAGAAACCCACAGGCAAAGCGGTTGGAGCCGATTGCAGGTGCAGAAGAGCGCCGGAGCGCATTGTTGCATTGGGTCCGTGTCGTGCAGACCGGACGGTTTGAGTCAGAGCTTCGTATTTTGCGCGACGGACGCGCTAAGTTGAAGGGCGCGGTCGCTCGTTTGAACCCGTACATCGACTCGGATGGGCTTCTTCGGGTTGGAGGCAGGCTCCGGAAGGCGGATCTTCCATATGAGACTCGCCATCCTCTGTTGTTGCCCAAGGGCGGACCCTTGGTGCAGCTTTTGGTGTCTGATCGACACATTCGTAACGCCCATGCTGGGTGCAATGCTTTGTTGGCTATTTTGCAACGCGAATTTTGGATTTTGTCTGCCCGAAGAGCAATCCGTAGTGTCCTGTTTCGATGTATTGCATGTTATAGGTTGAAGGCATCCACGATGCAACCACAGATGGGTGATTTGCCCGCTGATCGAATCCGACCTTCGAGGCCGTTTGACGGCGTTGGAACCGATTTTGCCGGTCCCTTTTCGATCAAGGCTTCTCCCTTTCGTAATGCCCGTATTGTGAAGGGCTATTTGTGTGTATTTGTTTGTTTGGCCACCAAGGCTGTCCATTTGGAGGTGGTATCGGCTCTGACTACGGAGGCCTTCGTCGCCGCGTTGGATCGCTTTGTTTCGCGTCGAGGTCTACCTTCCCTTATTAGGTCTGATAATGGCACAAACTATAAGGGAACTGTAAATTATCTTAAGGATGTTTCTGTGTTTATTGATAAAAATTGTACTAGTTTAAGTCAAATTGCTGCCCAAAGGGGAATAACCTGGAAGTTTAGTCCCCCAAGTTGCCCCCATTGGGGAGGGATTTTTGAAGCGGCTGTGAAATCCGCAAAGACCCACCTCCGCCGCATTATCGGAGAAACGGCTCTAACTTTTGAAGAGCTGGCCACAGTGTTTTGTAAAGTTGAGACGGTCCTCAACTCTCGTCCTCTCTGTCCGCTATCTCCAGATCCAAATGACTTGGAAGCTCTCACCCCTGGTCATTTTTTGGTGGGAGGGCCTTTGAATGCCCTGCCCGAATACCCGTGGAAGGACGAACGCGTATATCGGTTGTCGCGTTTTCAAATGTTGCAGCAAATGAGCCAGGACTTTTGGCGTCGCTGGTCGCTTGAATATTTGCATTTGCTGCAGCAAAGAGTGAAGTGGACAGACAGGACTGAGCCTCCCAGGGAGGGTGATTTAGTGTTGTTAAAAGAGGCAAATTTGCCCTCATTGCTTTGGCGACGAGCTCGCATATTACGTTTGATTCTTGGCGGAGATGGCACTCCGCGTGTGGCTGAGGTGTTGGTCGACGGTTCGATTTTAAGGAGAGGTGTGACCTCTCTCGCCCGCCTTCCCGTAGAGTAAGCTAGCGGTCTGCTTCTCAGACCGGGACGGGGGGATGTTTGTAATATAATTGCGTGAAACGAAACGCAGGCGTTTCCTATTGTCGCCACCAGGCGTTCGGGGTTCTCACATTGCTCGCGTGTAAAATGGCGTCGCGGTCGGTCGCCTTTTGTCCTGTGCGATATCGGTTTGATTTTTAATACGCGAGAGGTCCCGCGTCCTTTGATTGTTAATTAGTTTGAGTTATATTTGTGAATTTCCTGTTTGCTAAATAACTATTGAATTGGTGTTTGTGTAACCCGTTATTGTGAATTTTTCCTGTGAGATGTGACGCGTGGCTGCCTGGGGCCGCCGAATTCTGTTGCCGAGCCAACTTCGGGAAGAAATCTATTTATTTGTCTGGGGAATTGAGATCTCGGGGTAGGTTTGGTGTTTAGGGAACCCCCCTTTCCGAAGACACTCAAGATTGGATCCGAAGAGCAGGAAGATTAAGTTTGGTAAGTGACCTTTGAGTTTGTGGGTGGTTGTCGCTATTAAGTTAGGTTATTATATAGGGCCCTGTAGCTCCCTTTATAAGCTACGGTGGTAGCAGACTGCGTATAGGTTAGGTTTTAGTCTCTAGTCGGACAGACGCAGTGCCGTATATAATCTTTACCGTCGGGTATCATCGGGCTTTTTTGGGGACCTATAGGTCTCCACTTAAAATCTGGTCTTTTTCGGTGAAGAGGTTCACGGCGCTTCGTTTGTCCGGAATCTCTGCCACATTTTCTGGTAGCAGAGCGTAGTTGTTCTGCGCAGTCACAATAACATCAATAAGAATGCTGGTTCCCGTACTTTTCAGTACAAGACTTGTGAAAATAGGATTAGTAAAATTAAAACCTGCACACCACAATGACAATTCAGTGGATTTTCTCTAAGTCATCTTATGCAACACCCTAGCGACAAAATTTAGTGATGCTATCCTTTACCAGTCATTTAACGGCACTACTTACGTGTCCTTGTGTTCATACAGTAAGTACCTATAGCAATCTCATCAAGCGAATTATATTAGAGATGTTAGGTAATGTCGTGCATTTCATAGCAAGTTGTCGCAAGGAGACATATTTCACGATAATTATCGGCAAAGTTCGCGTTGCCAGCGTTACTTGGGGCGAATACCGCCGAAGTTCAAATTCCTGGCCCCTACCATTTACTTCCTTTCAGATAATTATTTATAGTTGTTGGTGAAGAAGCGAATGGAGCAAGTTTTGTAACTGCAATGTGGACTGTAGAGCTGTTGCCAAATTTTAAGTTCCCATTAGGTCTTATTGCAACTTTTACTTGGAACTTAGGGTAATATTTTGTCCTCTGGAAATTTCAAGCTTTACCTTCTTAAAGCCACGTGCACCATCGTTTGACTGTTACAATAATTAGTTTTCAATTGTTTTAAATCCTGTTTTGAAAATCCTTTTTTTGATCTTGATCCTTTTCGTGGTTTAATAAATGTTGATCTATTTTACCTAGGAAATTTGTATAAGTCTTAAAATCACACGACAGAAGTGAATACTTCACCAAGGCAAAGAAATCAAGGTGAGGTCTTTCTTGTCGACTTGAATCGATATCACCGAACAAGCGTAGCCACAGTTACATCACATAACTATTCACGTGGTTACATTACCACGTTTTGGCTGAGTTAAATAAGGTACTCAGCGCGCCAAAAAAATTTCCACTTCGAAAATTTACAGTTTTGTATCTGTTTTGTGAGCCAAGTAGACATAGACATTAAATTGGGTAGTACTAGAAAGAAATTAAGATTATTAACAGGAAACTAGCAGTAGGGGTCGCTATGTTGCTTCTGAATTTCGTATCAACATAGGTACCTAAGTAACAAGATAATGGCACAGCTGTTTTTGATGTTAATACAACCATGCGTTCTAATTACTTTTGCTCAGTTGTTCACTGTATCTTTCTGAAGAAAACAGAAATTTCAATTAAATTTCACAAACATAATATTTTCACATGCATACCTACGTCTTACTTCCAATTAGAATTTCATTCATACTGTGCTGTGTGTGCTTTTATAACACCTATATTATTTTAAACTTTCTTTTGCCAGCGGTTTCGTCTTATTTGACGTTATTTTAAGGGTGACATTTAAAAAGATCCTTTCTTGGTAGGTACTATTTTTTATATTTCGTGGTATGTTATCATGATCTAAGGTTAGGGAGGCAGTTGATAAATACAGTCAGGCATATGAAATTTTGGCTTTCAATTCACACGAAAAGAAAGAGTAAGATTGTGCTTCAAAAAGACTGAAAATAAGTCACCGAATGATATTTATTTCTAGGTATGATTTTACCAAAAAATGTGGGTCAGAAAAGAGTAAATACTTTCCATATTTCTGTGTATCTAATGTGAGGGTCACGATTCTCGATTCATGAAGCAATGGACAAAATAGTTTCAATTGAACACGACATTTCGGCGTCAACAGAGGCCGAAAACGAATCGAAAAGCATTTTTTATCTGTTTTATGTACGAGCATGTACAAATTGCTTTCAGTTACTGCTACTGATGTTTCACTCGACCCTTTTGCATATTTCCAATTGATTACAAGCACTATTTTCTTTAACATTTTGTAACAAAAATGTTTTGGATTTCAACAAAGCTAGAGTTGTACAATTTTTGTATCCTTTAGGCGCAGAATGTCTAGTTCAAATAAATGACCAATTCGTTGAATATTCCGTTTTCGTCACATCCTAGACTGGTGTAGTAAATATGAAATTTATTAAATAAAAATAATTTCAGCCGCTTCAAAATTGACTGACTTCTAAAATATCTTTGAATAAAAATTTGATCTTCAAATTGAAAGCACATAAGACAAAATTAACGAAGTTAATTCGACACTGCCTCTCTTATTGCGGAGTCATAAGACTTATATTCAATTATTAAGACCAGACGACCCGGAGTCGATAGATCTAAAGAAGAACAAGATATGGCAACATATTTAATATTTATACTTATTGTAATTGTATGAATGCACTGCTATAAGTTATTGTTTTATACACGTACGTTATATATGTACCTACTAATATACCTACTTAAAAATGAGTTAAGGTGGCTAAGCATTTTAATAAAGTAAAACTATTAGTTATCTTTACAATATTAGTCATAGTCATCTTGTTCTTCTTATCGAGTCGAAATGGCTATAATTATATAGTTTTGGATTGGACCAGTACGTGGCAACTTCAACCATGCCCTATCGTTGGCGTCATTAAGATCGGCGTCTTTTAATTAGAGATATTAGGTACAGGTAGTCTTAAGGTAGTCCTTAATACCTCTAATTAAAAGGTACCTATGTCTTAATGATTTTGATACGGATACTCACGCGTCTTGTCTCTTGTCATCTGTCACTTGTCATTAAAAATCAAATCATTATGACTATTTCTCACGTTAGTTTTAATCAAATTACCTATGTCTTACTAATATTATAAATGCGAATGTTTAAATGTGTCTGCGTGATTTACCTGTTTTTTTTAGTTAACCTACGTTTTACCACTGCTGGCCAAAGGTCTCCCCCACTTGCTTCCACCTATCCCTGTCGTCTATATCAACGTTTGACCAATCTGGCTGGTAAGCGTCAAGGTCATCGCGCCATCTTTTCATTGGTCTTCGTACCTTCCTTCCTTTTTCTTGGTCCTGCGAGGAAGACCAAGGAAAAGGAAAAGGTGGTTGACCACCTGACTACCTTCTGGAGCCCGGGGTGTGATGCGTAGTGCCTATTTATCGGGATGCATCTTGCTAACGTGGCCGTGGTAACGATATACCTGTGACATATAGGATATTCTTTCTGTTACTATTTTCCCACGCAAGTAAAATACCGCTTCTCAGATAGTATTACACTCAAATAATAGGATAACTACTTTGGCTATTTGAGGAATAACCAAAGTTGGACAAAATTGGTACTAATAAAGTTAACTTGATTTTTAAAAAAAGTTAACTATTATTAGCCAACTGGGTTTGGTTATATATTGCAAAAAGTTATGTTGTCACTTCTTGTGTTATAGGTTGATGAAAGTTTGGTTGTGTATAAGTAAGTATTTTTTTCAGTGTAACATATTATCCTTCCAGTAAAACAACAATCCTTGTCAAATAAAGTGTATTAGGAGCTGGGATGGCGGCACACTTAGCGCAGGAAATGTGGCTCATCGATTAACACATTAGTGCAGGTTCGATGCGCGACTCAAAGCCTTTCGAGTTTCACAGTAGGTCATGCCGGGGAAGATATCGGTAAACACTGTAGGTTCATTGAATCGTAACTTCGATGTTTTTAGCTATGTACTTTATTAATGTTTTTTTTTGCACTATAATGTTGCAAAATCATTTTACTAAATGTCATATTCTCAAAAAAGGAATTGCACAATTTATTCATACATTTAATCACGTCTTTATCCCTTACGGGGTAGACAGATCCAAGAGTCGTGAGACGCGAAGGCCACGCTTAGCTGAATAGTGGACTCTCTGAATGGAATGGAGATTCAGGTATAGTGACAGGTTGCTAGCCCATCGGCTATGAGTGGAGGAATCCCCAGTTTAAAGCCCTTCCCTCGATTGACTTATACAATCTGCACGGGAAGAGAAGCTGCTGGCACATTCTATGTTTTTCTTCGCTCCCAGACAAGCATGGAAGCACAATTTATATCAATTAACAAAGAAGAAGACGACCATCAGGAAAGCCACCAGCCCGCTGGTCAGATGACATTGTCTGCGTTACGGGAAAGCGATGGATGAGACTGGCACAGGACCGTAGTAAGTGACGTCACAAAGGGAGGCCTATGTCCAGCAGTGGGCTAATATAGGCTGAAAATAGAACAAAAAAGTAATTCGTTATCATTGGTACACATTCATCATTATGTGAGCGAATAAAATATAAATGATTTCAAAAAGCATAAAACTCACAGTACTGGCAGGCAAGGCTATTAAATAAACTTTTTAAAAACATTACAGCTCATGATGAGCAAACGAGGAGTGCCTAGGGAGTTTGCTCATACCAAATGTATTTTATTTAGAATACACTCGTTTATTTCCCGTGAAAATTCTGGCGAAGCAACTTGTGACTGTAAAACTGTGGAAATTGCGTTTTGAAATAAGTTTTTCTGAATGTTAAATTTAAAAATCGTTGCGTGTGTTGCGTTCTACGTAGGTAATGACATCGACAAGGGCAAAATAAAAAAAAAAAATTTGAATAATTCTTATTTCGAGAACATTTTTCACGTGGATTTATCTTTGATGACTTCCGCGCGAGGAGACCGTGTTGCTCTATGGGGTTGTATGGTATGTCAGCATGCCCTTTTTGGTTTAGACATCCAAGATTTGACACACCTTTTTGCTGATAATTTTTTGTCCAATCAAAAGCTGTAACGAGCTTTATATGTTGCAATAGCTAATCGAAACAAAGTCTGTATTTGCATTACTATAACATTAGAAAAAAAAAAGATTTAACCAAAAAATAGCTGTGCTGTAAAAGATAAAAAAAATGAAACAAAATATATTTCGGCGATCCTCGCCCATCGACGGCGAACGGAAATAAAAAAAAAAGTTTATTGTTCCAAACCCAGAATGGTGTATTGGATATTTTCCATTTATTATGTCGTCAATATGAGACAGATTGCATGGGCTAGGTACATTTTTATGTTGAACCCTACGCATTATTTTATAGGACTATAAATCCTGAAACCCTTATACATTGATTTGTAGCGAGGAATTGTGGATCGGTTTAACATTCAAAAGACGAGTTTTATTGTTTTGATTACAAATATTATACCATAAAGATTGACACATACATAAAATTTAAAATCATAAAATGTGAAAAAATATAGCTGTCGGGATTTTTGTGTAGGAAGTTTAATTTTATTTATTTTTATTTCTTTTATTGAGGTACACCAACAGTATTAACATACATCGTTTGATCTTAAAACTTAGTTCTAATGCAATGTTAGGTTTTCATTTGTCAGTAAATAAAAAACAAAAACAAAATAAAAATAAATAATTTTTTATTTATTTGGCACAAGCTCATACAATTTTTTTTATGATGATTGCACCTTCGCAACGAGTAATTTATATTTTGACCGTAACTGAAATCTAAATACGCGTCCTAATTTTTTGTAGCCATAAAAATTATAAAATATAGTCAGTCCACTTAGAATGCAAATGCAACCAATTTCATTCCACCGTAATAGCCATTGCAACATGAACTTGACGTGAAAATAAGCTCAACTCTCATAAAACATAATTTATTTCAAATCGTTTTATTACCGAAGTAGTTTTCATAATTGAAACCTTATGCAGTTTAGTATTCAAAGGTCAGTCTTAAGTGACTTTTTATAACACTAGATGTTGTGGTTTGTAATTATCAAGGTCTCAGCGATTTTCTTATTGCTAAGGCGAGATTCTTAAAAAGTAAATGCATGCATGAGGTCAGAAATTATAAAGTTTACCGCCCTCGTATTTAGGTAAACAGATTCGTTTTAATCATATCTTTGTGATTCGTTTTCGAATAGGTATATTAAAAGTGTGATATTAATTGTAAAAACGTAAAAAAATGCCAAAATATTGAATCCCAATTCAGAAAAAGCAAACATTTTTGCGAGACCAATAAAAGGAAATTAACAACAGCAACTAGAGGTATTTTTGGCCAGCCAAGCAAATTGCAAAATAAACAAGCAAAAATTAAGACGATGAAAATAGAATTTAGCTAATTATACAGACATTATACAGGTTTGCGTCTCCATTAGCTAACAGCTGGCTGTCTCTATCTTGTCGCGACGAACAATGGCACCAGGAGGGTACATCCGTCCTCTTGGAACAGACTTAACTGTGCAGAAATGTGAAGGCAATATTTGCTTAAAGTCTGATTTTAAACCCTTTATTTTGTTTTTGTCCTTTTTCTCTTTTTGAGCGAGTTTGTAAACAAGGACTAGAAGATGTTTTCAATTCACCATTTTCAATTCAATTCACTTTATTGTATCCATGGTATTACAGACAGGTCACTAATAAATTATAGTAGGTACATAATGGAACCCTGGTAGGGCACTACAATTCTATTCTTAAAAACTAATTTGTTAATTAAATTCCAAATACTGAATAAACAAAAATGTCGAATTAAATTAAATAGTGTTATTTGCGACATTGAATTCTATATTTTGTTTATCAACTAATTTAATAGTAATTTCATTTGTTTCAGGTATAATATCTGATCTACCTGACACTTGCATTGTCTGTCTATCTATCTATCTCAGCCGAAAGACGTCCACTGCTGGACAAAGGCCTCCCCTAAGGATTTCCACAACGACCGGTCCTGCACTGCCCGCATCCATGCGCAACCTGACACTTGCATTGTACGGTAATATTATAGGTAGCGGCATTCTTGTTTCATCCTTTAAATTAATTAATTCAAGTCTAAGACTAGAAAAATAGTTTATTGATCGCAGAAAGTAGGCTAAAAGAAAGAGCTCCATTAAGGCTGGTATTGGCAAGTAAGAATCACATGAAAGGGGAGGAAAGTACTAAAAGGCTAACTTGCAGTTGCAGCCTCTGAGTGCAAGTGTACTGTTATCTAAGGACATAGCTACTGGAATGTAAGTCGAAGTAAATAAACGGAAACGTCACGAGAAATGGAACGTAGGGTTGATAAAATTATTACAACTTCTATTAGTATGATCATCATGATCCTTAATACCACTTTAATAATAATAATATCTTTATTTCAGAAATAATTCCATAGAAAATTAAATACAATTACATTTATAACAATTATAAATATTAGACTTTATCTGTAATTAGCGAAAACTGAGTTTCATTCGATAAATAGTAAATTTCTTATGATTAGTCATCTCTTCAATTTTTGGTGACTTTGGTGAGTCATATGATAAATTAGGAAAATGGATCATACCTAACTCAATCTCAATATCATATAAGTGTGCCTGTATTTTTTTTGTTATGTAGTTTTATATAGTGTGTTAGCTGTCAAGTCATTTCAGATGCCGTCTTTAGGCATTGAGAAAAATCTGACACCTGCGTTATCAATAAACGCGATAAGAAAGAAAAAGTTATGTGTATATCGTGAAAATGCGCAAGGTAGCGTGTGCAATGCCCATTTGTTCAGTGCAAACGAAACCATAGCCAACACGGCACGATAACATTACCGCACGTATTCCAACTTTATACAGATGCCGTAAAGAAAGTCTCTGTCGCTTTCAAACGCTTCTAGTTTCCATTTATTTTAAAATTAATTAACATCCGCGGTGACAGCCCTACGCCTCCTGCGATAAAAGCGAGCGAAGAACCGTTTAAGTCTCCATTTATTACAGCAATACTCTCTAATTTGTATGTTCTTTCACTGTTAAACTTTGAGTCAAATGATTTAATAGGGGGCGGTACTAACGCAAATGCAAAGCAGGACTATTCTCTATGATTTTAGAACGTTAATTAAAGACCATTGTACTGAAATAAGAGAAAACTGAAATTTATGTACTGGCTTCAGTGAAATACTATGTACTAATTTAGATGTTATTTTGACGTGCAAAGTTTGGTTATTCTGGTTTTTGTTATTTTAGTAATTTTCATGAGAGAGGTAATAAAAATGGCTTCCTTTCATGATTTTACTTTAGTTATATCACTTTTGTGACCAAGTTATTTATTTTAAGAAGTAAAGTTAAAGATGCTTAACTTATCTACGCTGTAATAGATGTGAGGAGTAATATATATAAATATAATAAAACAGTAAAAATATTTTGTATTTAGTATTTTTGACTGAAATGGATAGAGGGAAACCTAAAAAGAATAATAGAAAGCAAAAATATTTATTTGGAATTTCTTGTCTGTCTGTATGTATGTACGCGTTTCACGCAAAAACTACTGGACGGATTTGAATGAAACTTTTTTTGTTGTATAGCTATTAAGCCTGGGCAACATATAGGCTATAATTGATTTTGAAAACTGGAACACATAATGAAGAACCATAACAGAATAGCTAAACTATAAGAGATACGGAAATGGTACCTTAGCAAAAGTTTATCAATCTGACGAGCATTTTCTGTTGACGTATAAAAATCGAAGATCAGGATAATCTGATGAAGAACTACAAGAGACCAGCTACACTATTACATATATGGAAATGGCGCCTTATCAAAAGTTGTTCAACCTGATGAGCATTTTCTACTGACGTATAAAAATTGAAGATCTGGAACATCTGTTCCCGTTCATCAACATAATAATATATTCCCGCGGGACACGGGATAACGGCTGAAATTTCGAGTACTGGAGTTTAGGTTACTACGAAGCGAAACTCACGCGGGCGAAACCGCGGGCAACAGCTAGTTGATATAATAATATATTCTATTGTCCCAAAATTAGCATGGAAATGGAGCACGTAAATAAGTGTAGGTTAAACAATGCCTATTTATATATTGCATAATAAATAAGATCAACACCAATTCAAAACAAGGGATCAGACACTTCGAAACTGTGTCGAATCGTGCATAATATTATAATTAAATTCGTCCTGAAATTTATAAATTTTCCATCCGACAGTTATAAATCTGGGATGAGGATTTTGAAAATGAGCCTAATGTTTGTGATTTGTCAACGTAGCTTTTGTGAAACAGGTAAACTTGGTATAATAAATATTCCTACTCTTACAACAATTTAATTTGAAACATAATATTTGATTCTCTCTCTCAGCCGAAAGACGTCCACTGCTGGACAAAGGCCTCCCCCAAGGATTTCCACAACGACCGGTCCTGCGCTGCCCGCATCCATGCGCAACCCGCGACCTTCACCAGGTCGTCGGTCCACCGAGTGGGAGGCCTGCCAACACTACGTTTTCCGGTTCGTGGTCGCCACTCGAGAACTTTTCTGCCCCAACGGCTATCTGTTCTGCGAGCTATGTGCCCCGCCCACTGCCACTTAAGTTTGGCGATTCTGCGGGCTATATCGGTTACTTTAGTTCTCCTACGGATCTCCTCATTTCTGATTCGATCACGCAGGGAAACTCCGAGCATAGCGCGCTCCATCGCCCTTTGGGTGACCTTGAGCCTTCTTATGAGGCCCATAGTAAGCGACCACGTCTCTATTCCGTATGTCATTACTGGCAACACACACTGGTCAAAGACCTTAGTCTTGAGACACTGCGGTATTTTGGACGAGAAGATATCGCGAAGCTTCCCGAACGCTGCCCAGCCGAGTTGGATTCGACGGTTGACCTCTTTCTCGAAGTTGGACTTACCTAACTGAACTGTTTGTCCCAGGTATACGTAATTGTCAACAACTTCGAGTGTAGAGTCTCCAACCTTTAGAGGAGTGGGTGCGACACGGATATTAGACATGATTTTCGTCTTATCCATGTTCATTTTTAGACCCACTAGTTGAGAGGCTCTACAGAGGCCATCGAGCATTGTGCCTAGGTCTTCCAAGGTCTCAGCCATGACTACGATATCGTCAGCGAATCGAAGGTGAGTGAGGTACTCGCCGTTGATATTGATACCGAGTCCGCTCCAGTCCAGAAGCTTGAAGACATCTTCCAGGGCGGCGGTGAACAGTTTCGGAGATATAACGTCTCCCTGTCTCACCCATCGCTTCAACTGGATAGGTTTCGAGCCTTGATCCTGGAGACGGACCGACATGGTGGCGTTTTCGTACAAACACTTCAGCGCTTCGATATATCGATAGTCAATTTGGCACCGTTGGAGAGACTGTAGCACAGCCCAGGTCTCGATCGAATCGAAGGCTTTCTCGTAGTCCACAAACGCCAAGCATAAGGGCTGATTATACTCCTCAGTCTTCTGTATAATCTGCCGCAGCGTATGTAAGTGGTCTACGGTACTAAAGCCTTTTCGGAAACCGGCTTGTTCGGGAGGCTGGAAGTCGTCGAACCTGCGAGCGAGACGATTCGTAATGACTCTCGAAAACAGTTTGTAGACATGGCTCAGAAGTGAGATAGGCCTATAATTCTTCAATAAGGTTTTGTCGCCTTTTTTGAAGAAAAGTACCACCACACTTCTGTGCCATGCCGTAGGCGTTTGTCCCTCGAGTATGACGGAATCGAATAGCTTCTGAAGAGCTTTTAACACCGGTGTTCCACCTGCTTTCAGAAGCTCAGCCGTGATTCCATCATCACCCGGTGCCTTATTGTTTTTTAACTGTTTGAGAGCCATTCTAATCTCGTATAGGCTGACGTCCGGGATATCTTCGGTATAGTGTCGGGTCAATCTGGCTCTTGGATCTTTGGCCAGATTACTGACAGGTGCGCGTACGCTGGTGTATAATTGTCCGTAGAACTTCTCAACCTCTTCCAACAGCTCTGGCTTCGACGAAATGATTCTGCCATCCTCAGTCTTCAGCTTGGTCAGTTGGCTTTGACCAACAGACAGATCCCTTGCAAACACTTTTGAGCCCTTATTTCGCTTAAAATATTTGATTAGTCAAGTTATATATCGCAAGTAATAATGAATTTATAGTTTGTATCTAAAAAGTCATGAGGTAAAAACTCACGTTAAAATAAGTTATTCTTATCACACTTCCAATTTATCAAAAATCTTTGTTTAGTTTGAAAATACCTTCTTAGGGTCATTGGTGTCTATGGGCTGCGGTGATTGCTTACCATCAGGCAACCCGCATGCTCGTTTGCCTACTATTCTATAAAATAAAAAAAATACACAGCTGCGTATTTGCAAAATATGAAAGTAAGCATTCCATACAAGACTCCCATACTATGCTAGAATACTGTAGTGGTGCTCCAGTCAATGAGGTTTTCACGCCACCTCAGCTTTTCGCAATTCAGGAGGCGTTTTGGCGCTGTATCGGTTTTCCCAAGCGAGATTTGTCAAGAGGTTTGAAGT
Source organism: Ephestia elutella (assembly GCA_018467065.1). Classification (NCBI taxonomy): domain Eukaryota; kingdom Metazoa; phylum Arthropoda; class Insecta; order Lepidoptera; family Pyralidae; genus Ephestia; species Ephestia elutella. The sequence continues at coordinate 7,341,070 of CM031581.1, read as the reverse complement.
CAAGGTTGAATCTAAATCATTGATGTAATATACTGGACGATTTAAATAAATGAAAAGATCCATTATCACACTGACCAAAATTATAATGTGGATGCTGTAGTAGAATATATTTAAATTGTATTTGATTTCTATCGTGGGTTAGAAGGTAATAAGTCAAGGTACGGTAAATAGGTAATGAGTTGCCTTCCAACTTTGAGTCTACTATTTATTTACCAAGGCGTTCGGTTCCTATGGCAGTTTAAATTATATACAATTTTACTTAAAAACATGGGTGAAGGCCGATCAGGGAATTTTACTTTTTCTCATGTTACGTTTATCTTTAATCGATTGATTTGATCACTTGAACTTTACGCAGAAGAAGAAAAGAAACATGCTACGATTACTCGTAAAATATGTATAGATTAAGAAAACTACGTATACTGCATGGTTAGTGATTACTCACTAACCATGCAGTATACGTAGTTTTCTTGCCCCTTGTGCCCTCCCAGAAAAAGTCTTGGATCCGCCCTTGCCGTTACCATAGCTAGTAGAGCTATGCTTATGCTTAAGCACCCTTAGGAGGAAAAAAAAATCATTTTTTAAATATAGTATATTTTATATAAGATTAATTTATCTTTTTCCTTTCGTATAATATCAAAAGCGACATTTAACAACTTTTCTTAACAGGTTTTGTTCTCTAAATGGCTTTTTATAGTCCCCGCTAATCTTCAGACGTTTAATGTTCTGAAATGCTCGGTAAATCACCTGAGGAAAATGTTAAATGTTAAAAGAAGACTAATGAATATAAAGCGTTACATTTTTAGAGACACATGGTTTCTTTGATTTATTTTTATTTAAATATCAGTAACAAGCTGTTGCTTCGCGGCTTCGCCTGCGGCTAAAAGTATATCGTATGTGTTTTCCATACAAACTTTGAGCCCCCATTTCAGCCCATTGTGGGTTGATTTTTGAAATCAAATGTAGCCTATTTTGACCCCGGGTCTTCAACTATATCCATAACAAATTTCATCGAAATTGGTCAAGTGGTTTAGCTGTGAAAGCGTAATAGATAATTAGGAAGTGAGTAATTTTTATGGTTATAACTTCCAAATTTTAACTAATATCAAAGCTAAATTTTTTGGCCCATTATTGTTGCCATAGGCAGTGGCGCAGCAGATAGCGAGCGATAGAGGTAGTTGGAGAGATAAGGGGGAGGCTTTTGCCCAGCAGTGGGACCTATCAGCTAAATAAAAAAAAATAAAAAAATTGTTGCCATACAAACTCTGATTAGCCCAAAATTGGAGTAAACGAAGAACTTTATTCACAGGCAAAGAAACAATAACATGTATGATGAGAGAGAGTCATGGGTCATAATCTTAGTTAAATAGACCAGAACAAATAAACAATTGGCTAAAATCCATAATCTGCACAGCAAAAATAGGTCAGTGAGTATATTTACCTCCACTTTCGGAAGGTTATTTTCACGAGTTATAAAGAGGTTTTTCCTCTGCAAAATGCTATAAATATTTTTACAAAAAATGAGATATAAAAATCGAATTCGTGTCGTTGTAAGCAGAATAACATAATTTTTTGAAGATCGGTCTATATAAAAATCGATCTCCACAGAAAAAGGCGTGTTCTTTTTATTATATACTAGCTTTTGCCCGCGGCTTCGCCCGCGTGAATTTCCCACGGGAACAGTGCTTTTTCCCGGGATAAAAAGTAGCCTATGTGCTATTCCAGGTCATTATCTACCTCTGTACCAAATTTCATCGAAATCCGTCCAGTAGATTTTGCGTGATTGAGTAACAAACATCCTCACAAACTCACAAACTCACAAATTCACAAACTCACAAACTCACAAACTCACATCCAAACTTTCGCATTTATAATATGTAGTATGGATTAGCTTTTGCCCGCGGTTTCGCCCGCGTGCATTTCTCTCGGGAACATTATCTTTTCCCGGAATGAAAGGTACCTTATGTCCTTCTCTGTACTTCTAACTAGGTATGTGTTGTGATATAAATATCAGAGAGATTGCTTCAGTATCGCATTTATAATATTAGTTAGGTTTAGTATTGCAAATACCAAAATTAAGTATTTATAGCCCAAGAAACTACTTTGTGTATCTAGAAAATTTTTAATTTTCTTCTCGTAAAAAGACCTAACTTTTACGATAGTGAAACTTATGTAAAAGTTGTTAAGTTAAAGAAATATTTGGATACATTATTTTCACGAGGGTCCCGGCGACTCGACCCGGTGCTCACTCGACCCGCGGGTCGAGTCGCCGGATTTTTAAATTTTATTTTTATTTCTTCCGGCGACTGGGACTACTCACAAATTAAAAAAAAATCTATTGTTCAAGCCTAAAAGAGTACGGTCAGGCGAAAAAATGTTTTAGGAATAATTAAAAAACGTAACTTGATTTAAAAATATTATTTAATTAAGTATGATATAGATATAAAAAGGCATAAAATGCCCTTTGATTATCGTTCATGTAAGTATGTTGTATAATATACAAAAATCATGGTACTACAATTAAGTAATTATATGTCCCAAAATCAGTCTTAACAATATTAAAATAAAAATATATTCATAATTCAGCCACAGGGATGATTCAACCACCACTATAAGGAATATAAATTCATGTCTAGGATAAGTAAATAAGTTTCTTGTAAAGAAACAGAAATATGATATGCCGACTTTATTTTGTATTAAAAAACTAGCCAAAAATTTAAATAACTCTTTTTTTATTTTGTGACACATAATTACTTACTTAGTTATTGTAACATGCTTTGTATGTATTATTTTAAACAACATTAAAATTAAAGAGCAACATTTTTTTGCCTTTTTATACCTATTTTATACTTAAATAAATGATATTTTTTAATAAAGTTCTGTTTTTCAAATATTCCTGTCAACATTTTTTGCCTGACTGTACTCTCTTTGGCTAAAACAATAGATTTTTTTTATTATTTGTGAGTAGCCCCAGTCGCCGGAAGAAATATAATAAAATTCAAAAATCCGGCGACTCAGGCCGCGGGTCGAGTGAGCACCGGGTCGACTCGCCGGGACCCTCATTTTCACAGATAAACCTCTATTATATACTATACATACATACGTACATAGAATCACGCCTTTATCCCTTACGGGGTAGACAGAGCCAAGAGTCGTAACACTCGAAAGTCACGCTTAGCTGAATAGTGGGCTCTCTGGTGGATTGGAGATTCAGGTATCGATATCATTATATCCTATCTCAGCCGAAAGACGTCCACTGCTGGACAAAGGCCTCCCCCAAGGATTTCTACAACGACCGGTCCTGCGCTGCCCGCATCCATGCGCATCCCACGACCTTCACCAGGTCGTCGGTCCACCGAGTGGGAGGCCTGCCAACACTACGTTTTCCGGTTCGTGGTCGCCACTCGATCGATATCATTATAACATACTACTATACATATAATGTTATAAGGATATCGATGTAGATATTACGAGTATAGCTAGGTACATTATGGCTTTCACTGGAACCAAGTAGGTACCATATAGGGACGGAAGGGGCGGATGTATCCTCAGGATCTAACAGGACGTTTATTTACGATGTTAAGATAAATTAAATACATCGCTTGGTAAATATTTCAGATTGCAAACAAGGAAAAAGGCCGTTATTATGTATGTGTACTACGCAATTGGGATAAATATCTAAATTCTGTCGAATACAGTTTAGAGGCAACTTAATGATATAACAAACAACGTATGTATAGAATACTAGCTTTTTGCCTCGCGGCTTCGCCCGCGTGAATTTCTCACGGGAACAGTGCTTTTTCCCGGGATAAAAAGTAGCTTATGTGCTATTCCAGGTCATTATCTACCTCTGTACCAAATTTCATCGAAATCCGTCCAGTAGATTTTGCGTGATTGAGTAACAAACATCCTCACAAACTCACAAATTCACAAACTCATAAACTCACATCCAAACATTCGCATTTATAATATTAGTATGGATAACACAAAAAATAAATTGGGAAGAAGAAGAAGCTATTCTTTTAAATATATTTTCAATGCGCAAATAAATCAGAGTTACCCCGATAAGTAAAAATGGAAACCAAAAAAGCTTTGTCAATTTATGTTAGTAAGTTCAATTCAGTGCAGTAAAAGAAAGCTTACAAGATTTGAAAAAAAGAAACGATTTCTACAAAAGAACTACAGTTGAATTATTGCCTTTCTACCTATAACCATGATAGATTAGTCTAAGTTACAAGCTACCAACTCTCAAAAATGTCTTGTTGCTACTTTGATGTTTAAATCTATATATGTATGTATATATGTTACTGTAAAAGCTCGAACTACGGTAAATCCTAAGATTTTTGAATAAAACTTAAGATTTACCAACTCTTAATGGTAAAAGCCCGAATAATTTTGCGATTCGCACTTTTACCACCATTCGCTTGGTAAGTCTCAGGATTTACATTAAAGGCATGGTAAATGACTGATAGATAAGGTTTAGGTTATTTTTTATGACCGCCCAGAAAGACTTTGAGGGCGGAAAAGAAGGTAGGTTCAGGTTATTTTTTTTTATGACCACCCGGAAAGACTTGAGGGAATAATTACTCTTTGTTTTATTCCCAAAACCAACATTTACCAGCCGTCAGTGGTAAAACCTAGCATGTACTAAATTCTAATTGTAAAAGCCCGAAAAAATCATCCCATTTTCATAAATCCTTACATTTACCAACTCATGTCGGTAAATCCTAAGACTTACTCTTAAATCTTAGAATTTACCGTAGTTCGAGCTTTTACAGTAACATATATAACTCAAAGATGACTGACTGACATAGTGATCTATCAACGCACAGCCCAAACCACTGGACGGATCGGGCTGAAATTTGGCATGCAGGTAGATGTTATGACGTAGGCATCCGCTAAGAAAGGATTAACGCGAGCGAAGCCGCGGGCGCCAGTTAGTATATTTATATATGTATTTGTTATAAAATATAGTATCGTTGAGTTAGTATCCCATAATACAAGTCTCGAACTAACTTTGTGGCTAGCTCAATCTGTGTGATTTGTCCGTATATACATATTTATTTATTAGTATGGCGATGGCGACGTATATTAAACCACCTTTACCGGTAAAAACATAGAATAATTTTATTTAATAATACACTAACTTATAAATAATAAAACTTATATATACTATGTATGTAAAATAGTGGGAGTAAGATGCTGAGTTAGGAATGCGTGTTCTGGTGTACGTTGTATACTGCAAAATTAGCAATATTCACGTCAATATTTACGTCACGATCGTATTCCTGAGGTCACAATAATTAGTTTGATGAAAAAATGAACTGAAGGGCCCAAGCATTTGGCGAATCATTTAATATGTATTTCATTTTTCTGTTAATTTAAAGGAAAGTTGAAACAATTCGTTTCTACTTTATTTCGGGTTTAACCTATACTATTTAACGAGCGATCATAATCTATTGTAATACGAATTCTCCTGTTACAACTCAAACGGTATCTCCTGTCTCAAACGGTATTAAACTGGATTTCATGCGGTTTTCAACAACGAACACAGTGATTTATGAGGAAGGTTTAGATTATTGTACTTAACAATGGGTATGCTACTGTAAAATATAACTATTTTTAATTTTAAATAGTTTACTTATTTCAACTTAATTTTTATTAGTCTGTGACATGCTCGCATTCATTCTATGTTTGAAATATAATTTAAGTTTGTCACTCAATAATAAGTGAATGTAAATTATTTTTAAGAAATTATACTCTTAAACCAGATTGACGTGCCTTTTATATGACAACTAGCTTTTGCCCGCGGCTTCGCCCTCGTGAATTTCCCACGGGAACAGTGCTTTTTCCCGGGATAAAAAGTAGCCTATGTGCTATTCCAGGTCATTATCTACCTCTGTACCAAATTTCATCGAAATCCGTCCAGTAGATTTTGCGTGATTGAGTAACAAACATCCTCACAAACTCACAAACTCACAAATTCACAAACTCACAAACTCACATCCAAACATTCGCATTTATAATATTAGTATGGATTTATTTATGATTATTTTATTTTTAATTTATGATTTTTTTTATGAAAATATATTTAAAAGAATAGCTTCTCCCAATTTTTTTTTTATTTGACCAAAGATTTTTTATGACAAAAGCAAACTAAAAACAGTTATCTACAAAAGAACATAAATATCCCAAGTTGTTGTCTACATGTTCATAAAAGCTACGTAAACAACGTAAAATTAACAAACTTTACAAACAAGTTATCCAGTTAAAAATCGCTTACAGCACGTAAAACCCGACCGATATTGAATTTTAAAGTGCCGACTAAAACCACCGCATTGAACAATCGTAAATCTCTAGTAAAAGAGGTTTACTGTCAGCTGAAGTCAATAGTTAGTTATCTGATACGATACCATGTTCTTTTACGGCTTCGAAAGCGTGCCAGATGGTTACAGATTTATCTAAACTTATAGCCATTTTTACAGTTTCAAATGTTGGGAAACTAGGGTGGTATTTTTAAGAAATGCGATCGTAATATGGGTTTTATCGCTAAACCTTTTGAATTCTTTGAAGAAGCGACCGATTGAGGAGCTCTTTTGAGGGTTTTCATTGGCCAGCGACGGGATTGTGCGCTTTTTCTATTCTTTTTAAATCGACGTAATCCTTCTGCAATTCAAATTGAGGAATGTAGACTTTTTATTGGTTTATCTTAGGTAACGTGGAATCTTTTAACTATCTTCTATTCATAATAAAATTTTAATTGAAATACCATGCATAAATATTTTTTATTTGATTTATTTTCGTACCGTTATTTTATAACAATCATTTACGTATTGATAGTTTTCAATTTAAGTAGGGAATTTAAACATAAGGGAATTTTTCAACTAATTTTCATTTCCTACACAGTGTAAATTACAATACTCGGATTAATTACTATTACTGTTGATGTGCAAAATGCAGAGTATTTATCCACTTTAACCATGCCAAGTTTATGCAGAACGAATAATAAGATTGGACACTCTCAAATTAAAAGATCGAAAATTTAAGATTTCGTAGATAATTGTCGAGGTACTCTATTAATCATAATGTCATTGGTATGCGAAAAAAATATGAGATTAATGTCTTACGAGCAACAAAGTAATAATATTTCATACGATATAGGTAATTGTTCAGAAAATGAATTATTTTGTCACTTCACGTCAAAACGCAGATATAAATTTTCTAAAGATATTATCAATTGCCTAGAAAAAAAAGAGTTTAAGATGTGTAAATATTCATGATTTATTTCTTAGTAAATATTTGGGTTTCTTTATCATCCGGGCCACATGTTCCTGTATTATGATGTTCGTAAAACTTTGTATAAAAGTAGTTCTGAGGCGGTAAAAGTAATTTGTATTCCAACATGTCCCGCCCTCGGGAAATAACTTTGGTCGGTCCTTCCCACGTGATGGAACAAGACTAGTGTGTGGATACTAAGTTGTGGAATACATTAGGGTTTGTATTATAGTGTGTGTGCATCATTTTTAGTGACTACCCAAAAATTAGTTCTGTTTTTAGCTTTCTTATATGTTTTTACGTGAGTTTATTTATGTATCACAATGTTTTATGCTAACTCAATACATTTATATTAATGGTGTGGCCCGCACACTGAAAAAAATACTTATATACAACCAAACTATCATCAACTCATCACAAAAAAGTGACTACATAATTTTTTGCAATGTATAAACGAACTCAGTTAGCTAATAACAGTTATTTTTTTGTTAAAATCAAGTTAATTTCATTGGTATTTTGTCAAACTTTAGTTATTCCTCAAATAGCCAAAATAGTTAGGTTAAACCTTTATTTGAGTGCAGTGTGCGAAGATCTTATAAGCCATGCGAGCTCACTAGAGAGCCCTTAATTCATGAAGTGGTCGCCATAACCGAAATCGGTCGGACACACATCATCATCAACACGATATTTTGGAAAATAAATGTATTATTATCTTTATTTATTCCACCATAGTTCTTAGCCTTATCGATGTGTGAGTTATTTTGGTGTTGTAGGCAGGTTAATATTTTATTCGAACCAATTTATAAAATACGTTACAAAATATAATTTCTGTCTCCTAATGATTCTGAATCTATAAGTAATTTTGAAATAGATAGACAAGTACTAACATTTCTAAAAATTGGTGACAATTTCATAAGAATCAAACTAGGTAATCCTAATCCTAACTAATATTATAAATGCGAAAATGAGTTTGTTTGTTGGTTTGTTTGTTACCTCTTCACACTTTATCAACTGAACCAATCTTCCTGAAATTTCGCATCCACATAGCTGGAAGTACGGAGAAGGACATATGGTACCTTAAGTTTGTTAATAAAAATGTCTATATTTGTATGTATTCTACGACAATGATAGAAGTCTGAAAAATGTGACGATTTAAGTATGTTTGACGAATTCATTTCAGACACACTGAGCAGACAGATATGGATGTGTAAGTTATTTTAGTATTGTAGGCAGATTAATATTTTATTCAGACCAATCTATAAAATACGTTACAAAATATGATTTTTGTCTCCTAATGATTCTGAATCTATAAGTAATTTTAAAATAGGTAGACAAGTACTAACAATTCTAAAAAAAATGGTGACAATTTTATAAGAATCAAACTAGGTAATCTTAATCCTAACTAATATTATAAATGCGAAAGTGAGTTTGTTGGTTTGTTTGTTACCTCTTCACGCTTTCTCTACTAAACCAATGTTCCTGAAATTTCGCATACACATAGCTGGAAGTACGGAGAAGGACATAGGGTACCTTTCATCCCGGGAAAAGGCACTGGAAATGAATTTCCCACGGGAGCAGTGCTTTTTCCCGGAGTGCTTTTTTGCGGGCGAAGCCGCGGGCGAAAGCTAGTAAGTAATAATTTTGAAATATGTAGACAAGTATTAACAATTCTAAAAAATATGGTGACAATTTCATAAGAATCAAACTAGGTAATTAAAAATATAAGTAAAACGGATGACGAAAAGGAACTGAAGGCAACAGCGATCTCCTGGGTAAACTGTTGAATATTAAAGATTTACTCTGAAAGACATAATTTTACTCATCTCTCATGAATTATTAAATATCGTGAAAGACAATTTGAGCCACCGAATGAGTTTCTAAGACGTTATTAGGTACAAAATGGATTAATCAAACCCTTGGCCCTTGATTTCCTTTTTTGGGTCAAATTAATCTGTCTTAATTTCTTTTCTCGTGTTTGGTTTATGCCACAAAAGTCTATAAAAAGTCCAATTTCTGTGGTTTATGCAAATGCTGCTTGTCTTATGAGGAAGGTGATTAAGGGAGTGGCAAGTCTAGCTAGCTTCCAGCTTATTGTCATTTAACTACAAACCCCATAGACAACTGAATGAGTTTGTCATCGTCGTAGAATACTCATAGACATTATTAAAATAAGATTTATTTTACATTTCAGCCTCAAAGATAAAATAAATCCATCCAATCCTATAAAATAAACCAAAGACTACAAATTCTCGAACAGCGAATATCTTTCTAAAAGAAATAAATTTTCTTTTTGTACTAGCTGAATAAAGAACCACATTCAAAGTTGGAACATTGCGCAGGCAATGAACCCTTTTAATCCATAGCCGTGACCAACAGGTGTAGCAGAAGTTGACAAATAAATCTTGGTGCAACTTCCTGTGATTTACGCGACAACTTTGCCCAATACATTCTCTCGTAGAATTTCAAAATAAGAATGATAAGGACTGGCTGTTTTAAATGTTTTCTTCTAATATATTTTTTTTTTGTTGTATATTTAAAACCAAAATGGTTGAATAAGGCTTGAGTTGAGATGATGATATATTTATGGAGATGGCAAATAGCAAAACCACTTCAAGAAAGATGTTGCGTGTTTTTCATTATCTTTCGTAAGAAAATCTATAATAACTTAACTTATATGAAGAAGAAGAATATTATTTTAAAGATCTATACATGGACAATAGTAAATCATTAATCCCACTAATTCTAATCCTAACTAATATTATAAATGCGAAAGTGAGTATGTTTGTTTGTTTGGTACCTCTTCACGCTTTATCTACTGAACCAATCTTGCTAAAATTTCGCATACACATAGCTGGAAGTACGGAGAAGGACATAAGGTACCTTTCATCCCGGGAAAAAGCACTGTTCCCGTGGGAAATTCACGCGGGCGAAGCCGCGGGCAAAAGCTAGTACCTTTATAAATGTGAAATGCGTTTTAGTGTAAGTTTACCACTCAATTCGAATTTCGATGAAATTTGATACGACTTGGAATAGCACAAAAGCTAATTTCCCGTGAGCTTCGCTCTCACGGGCCTCGAGGCACAGCTTTTTAAAAATAAATAGATTAACTGTCAATGGTTTATAATGTACAGTCAGGTAGGAGGTAATTTATCTGCCTTAGACTGTACATAATGTTCTAACTAGCTCAGCTATTTGTATCAAATCTGAGACTTTTTGTATAAGTCTATAATTCCCTATAGAAATTTAATTTAAAAGTTGTATCTTCTTCTGTTCCGTTTTAATTTTGTTTTAGAAAGTCCTAAAGTTTGATATTTGACTGTAAAATATGGTTAAGTACCTATATGACTACTATAATGTCATATTTATCTAGAAATTGTTTAGAACTAACCGTATAATTTACCTCATTAAATAGAAACTTATGAAGACATGCTATTTCCTTAAAGATGATAATAATAATGGTAAAGTTCTTCCATCTTTCAAAATAGTTTTTACGTTAACACCACCACCAGACTTTGTTAGTATTTAATAACCCTACAATAAGTACTTAATAGTAAAAATCAAATCAAAGTAATAAACACATCTCTACCAACCCATTCAGAATATTCTGTGATGGAAATATATTTAGCTACTTCAAAGTAACTATTTGAGTCACGATGTTGACTCAACTAATCCTTTAATTACCAAACTAGGATTTTACCCTCAGACAGAAATTCTAATTAATACCGAAATTGCTGTGTCAAATTGCATTTGCCAATCTTACATTTGCACTCACAACTCATATTTGGGAATGTTTCGTTGATTTTTTTTTATAAAATTGGCGAAAATGTATGGTTACATATGGATCTAACTATTGCAATTTTTAAATTTTGTAAAAAATATACCTACCTATTAGAACTTTATCGTTTTTTTTTGCTTTACGACTTTTACTTTAGTAAAAGTCCATGGAGACATCATATTTATCTAATTTATGTACCATAATTATGTTAATTGAATCTATTGCCTCTTTTTGGAACTTTGTCAAATAAAATTTAGTTAGAACAAGTTGCAGAGTGGATTTTATTATAGAGTTGGACATTTTAGCTTACCGTTTAAATTGGTTTTCCGATACACATAGATACCTATATTTTTGAGTGCTTATACGTGTCCTATCGTAGTTTTATACAAATAAAATCAAAGACCTCAAAAAAGTGAGCAAAATTTAAACCTGACAAGTGAGGATGAAATCTTAAGCTCGAGCTTATGGACTACCTATTTTCGTTATTTTAATCGATCTGATTGAATCGATTTGATTGATGAACGCGCTTGTAATTTAAAATCATAAATAAATAAAGTGAGCTTATCTAAACGTGTGCAACGGAACGTAAAAATCATATTTGAATTTTGCTCATGGGACGATGGAATAGAACAGAACATTCAAAATAAAAATTCTCAGAATGGCGGCAACGGCAGCGCGTGAGGCTCTAACTTCAGGCGACACAAATTCACAATGTGAGTCGTCGCGCACCTGTCATCGCGTAATATCTACATATAAACATTCTGCCGGTTTGCGAAAAATGAAGAATTCGCTGACTGATACGTCTGTCACAATGTTAACGTCTTCATATGTCAAACCACTGTTGTCAGCTCGGCCGTCGCTTTGTAAAATATAACTGGCTACTTTATCCTCACTAATATTATAAATGTGAAAGTGAGTTTATTTGTTTGTTTGTTACTTCTTCACACTCGATCTACTGAACCAATCTTCCTGAAATTTCACATATACACACATAGTTAGAAGTATTGAGGAGGAAATAGGGTACCTTTCATCCTGGGAAAAAGCACTGTTCCCGTGGGAAGGATAATTCACGCGGGCGAAGCCGGGGCAAAAGCTAGTCTCTTATAAATTAGGATAGAATCTTCGATCAACTATACCTCGGACAGGATAGAAGATAATGTACTCAGATGTAGATGTTGCCCTGAATGGAAGAATTAAAGACGTACAGCTTACCTGGAATAGAGGTGTAGATATAGCTCATTTGGTGTTTCAAAATATTAATTATAAAATATAAGACATTGATATGTAATAAATTAGAATATTCATGAGCCAGAAAATGGTGCTTATATTCTAGCACTAGAGCGTACAATTCGAATAATCTTTAATTAAGCACTTGAAAATAAACTAAGTGGTTGTCTGATTTAAGAAATACTTAACAAAAACACAACAATACACACTCCATAACAAGTAATTGTTCTAATAGAACGGGTTAACTTAACCCATTATCAACTGGCTAGCAAGTCGGGAAAACTTCGCGGGCCAGTGGCATAGCCGCATGTTGCAAGTCACTCGCCCCAGTTCTTGCTACTTGCAAACACTGATTAAACTTGTTACTGTGTTTGTTTCAAAGCGATCAACACGCTAAAAATATAAACTCGAGTTTATGTTTAAAGTTTTATTTTAGACAAGTGTAAACTTGTTACTGGCTACGCCGCGGGTCTCTGCTCCAGTAGAATTTCGAGATAAATGTAGCCTATGTAGGTATGTATTCTAGGTCTACCACATGAGTAGTTAAAAGGGTAAATCTGTGGTTCTACTGTATCCCTATACCAAATTTTATCGAAATTCGTCCAGTAGATTTAGCATGATTAAGTAAATCAAAGAACAAATTTCCTCTAAACCTCACATACATATCGAAACTTTCGCATTTATGAAATTAATGAGATTGTCATTTTACTCTAAAATATATTTAAAATATTACTTACGAAGGTGTAATTTCTGAATAAACGATTACCTATGTTTTATCGACGAGCTTTTCGGAATAGTTAGGTAATAATGCCAAATTAGCAGATCACAGTCAAATAAAAAATACACGTGCAGTTATAAATTTAATAAAATCTAACAATTATTTAATTTTTATTGTAAAGCTGGGAATCAAATTTAATCTATCTCAGAAGTTAGTTAGGCGTTGTTATTAATCGAATCCCATTCGGCAGCTAAAGGTCAATCACCAATCACTAAAATCAACCAATTAACAGAATGTGCTCACGTTTGAATAAGCCTCAAATCCCACACAATTGATTAAGTGATGTACTTATAAGACAGCAGCAAATCAAACTACCCGAATTCATTGCAAATTAGTTGCTATTATCGCCTAATAGAAGTCCGTGACGGCTATGTTGACATGCGGCATTTGCGGATGACTGTACCTACACTACGAGTGATATCGACAATTTTGAAGGTCTTAGCTGTAACTTAGAATTATTTATTATTACACGACTGACCAAAAAAGGAGTGTTATGTTATCAGGGTTCATGTATGTATGTAAGTTTCTTTATTTCACCATAAGTCCTGAACGGCTTAACAGATTTTGATGTAAGAGGTATTTTTAGATTCCATACATTTCTCCGAGTGACATAGGCTATGTGAGTTGTCAGTCGTGTTTTTTATTTTTTAATAATTAGCTTGTTCTATGATATTGATTGATTGGTGATTTCATATTGATGTAGGTATAGGTACATATGACTTAATAACGCCTCAACCATTGAGCCGATTTTTGTTTACTTCAGGCAAAGAAAAAATACGCGAACTTCAGGCAAATAAAAGTTCAGAAGTAAAACCTGAAAGATCACATGGTTTTAAAGGCTAGTTTTTATCCTGAAGTTTTCACGGGAGCTGGAACCCTGGGGTCTTAGAGAAACATGGATAGGACAACACTGCACGGAGCGTGGAGAACCGTGTTGCTCTTTGCCTGCATACAAATAGCATAGAGAAAAAATCACTTCGTCGTACATGTAGTTTTATAAACAGAAAACCACCATAGTGGTGAAAGTAACATATGTTAAGTCAAAACTTTTTTAATAATGGAAGAACAAAAATAAATTATGCAACATGCTGGCTACTCATTAACAACTAGAAAATAACCTAAAAATTACTGTCATCGTTGAGAGAAAATTTAATAACTCACTTTTAACGGCGAATGTTTTGTTTTGTTTAAGTCTGTGAATTAAACGAGTAGCTGTAATATCAAAAATTACACAATATGAAATGCCTTTCTTTATTAATACCGACCTAAGCGACTTTCAGTTCCTTCGTAAAAATATGCAAGATCTTAATTTGATCAGATTATTCGGAAATACAGACAGCGACTTCGTATTTGGGAATTCAATAATAACATAGCCGGAAGCTTATGCTATTAATTAAGATTTTTTTTGGAATCACGTAAAAAAACAATGACTAAATTTGGATATAAGGTCAACACGGAAAATTTCGCCCATAGCTTACTAAAGATTAATCTGGGATTTACGGAAGGCAAAATAAATCTTATCTATTTATAGACTACCCGGGAGTTCAGGGAAGTGAGTCGAATTGATTTTTAGCTTATAAATTAATTTATTTAATACAATCGGGTAAAATTAAACTTGAAATTAAATTCTAAACAACTCAAGCTTTGTGTTGAAATAACAATAAGTGCGGTACTAAAGTGCTCTCATATAGAAATTAGATATGTTGAAAAAATTCCATGCGAGCAGGACTTGAACCCGCGACCAGATCTTTATACGACCTTGCTCTTCCAACTGAGCTATCGCATTTCAATCCTGCGCATCGAAAACCTTCACCATACCCAATTTCTATTGAAAAGCATTAGGCATGCGTCACCTAACACCTATACCCACTATACGAGTAAGGTATTTGATTTAACCCATATTCGATGAAGTTGAAAATCAATTAAAGTGTAGGAAGCCATCAATATTTATTTTTGAATTTTTGAGCATCTTAGATGCAATTAGTACTAAAGTGCTCTCATATAGAAATAAGATATGGTGAAAAAATTCCATGCGAGCAGGACTTGAACCCGCGTCCAGGTCTTTATACGACCTTGCTCTTCCAACTGAGCTATCGCATTTCAATCCTGCACATCAAAAATCTTCACCATATCCAATTTCTATTGAAACGCATTAGGCATGCGTCACCGAAAACCTATACCATTAATTACCACTATACGAGTAATCTAATTTCTACATGAGAGCACTTTAGTACTAATTGCATCGAGATGCTCAAAAATCCGAAAATAAATAAGTACGGTACCTATAGCCAAATATTTTCGTTTAGAAATTGAAACAAATAAATAACAATTTGACATTTTAAGATCCTTTCTTTCCGTATTTGTTATGGTGTCTGTACATTCTCTCCGAGAGCCCCCAAGACAGTCATGGTTTTTTGGTCTTTTAGAAAAAAATCCGAACAGTGAGAAAGAAAAAACATACAGGACAACGCACGGGTACTATAATGATGACTGTACTGTTCTGTATGGAGCATGTCGCTCTTGTGTAATGGTACTTCGTATTGGTAGTTAATAGGTACATTGTAAATAATAAATAAATGATTAAAATTTTATCTTTTTTGTCAAAGACCGGCAACCCTGACTCTTTAAATACTACTAACACGAACATGTACTTACAGGCACTACTATAGGTAACACTGATAACATCTGTCATTATCATATCAGACTTGTAATATACTCTGAATCACATCTAGGTATATTTTGAATCTTTTAGACCTATTAACTTACCCGCTAACTCTGTGTAAAAACTCCCTTTAAAATTAAAGGATCCGTTTAATCATCCGTTCAACTTCCAGTACATTAACTTGAATACGGATTAAAACAAAGACTTTATTCTCATCACGTACTGCTCTCAGACATAATTACAATAATATTAATGATACATACGCGACAGACGGTCCTCCCAACCTGACTTGAAAAATTATGTAATGTTGTATGTATTATGTAAATAAATTGTTCACTAACCATGCCGTGGAAATCCGCTTCCGTGAAGACTTAATTTAAAAACATGACTGTAGTTCTAGACGTCACTACAGGGAGGGCACTTCTTAGAAACGGGGCGTCATATATTTACTTCTACTACCTACAACAAATGAATACGTTTTCATAGTCATAGCGTCCCAATCCGCAAATGAACGGGGGAGAAGTGCGGGGTACGCACGGGGTATGCCAGGGCAGGCAGGCAACGGGGCAGGGAGTTTCCTTTCTATACGTAGTACTTACATTAATTCTGTGACGTCACATAGCATAAGTTACCCGGGATAATGTAAAGAATCTAAAGATACCTCACACATCTATTTCTGCCAAGGACTTTAGAAATTATAATGGAAACTGACATACTCGTAACATACCTATATGAGCCCTGAAAACATAACACTCCTTTCTTGGGTGACTACTTGTCTTATGGTTCTAAGGCCCCCAGGTGGGGCAGAGTTCGAGTTCATAGTACTTCTCTATCGGGATCCGTCCTGGGCGATGCACTTCGCCTCCAACCAGGTAAATCCGACTATTTTCAGCTCTGTCGTCGTGTCGTGTGTACGTCGCCGCCTCTAGGATTTCTTGGGTCCTCCAATTTTTCCCTTGCTTTGCGGTGTCAAGGCAAGTCTTGCGCAAGGCAAGAGAAAAGAACCCATCGTACTCGTATAAGCTACTCAAAGAATATGAGTGGGTTCCCTTCGACCTTTAGTGGGTAGTAGGTCATGTAAAACGTAACCTACCAGCAGATTTTGCTTGTATGAGTAACAAACAATTTTTTTTTCATTAAAGTTTATTAACATCAAAAATTTTATGTCCGACTTTATTATGACAGGATCGCAGCTAATATTTAATTTTAAAAAGTTAATTAATCTTTAATGAGCATTAAATTACCTAACTGGAATGTCTGTTGTGATACGTTTATGAAAAATAAATCTAATGACGTTTATAAAATGCGCAGTTGAAAACGATTACGTTTTAGAAGCGAAATTCCAGCTTTTTACAAATTAAAAGAGCAATTAGGTAAACATGTACCTATTACAAATTTTGAATAAAAAGTAAATATTTTGAATAAAAAGTAAAATAAGATAGCATCGCTATGATAAAATTTTAGGAGCTAGAAGTAGATACAGAAAGAGCAACGTAAAGTTGAACTCCCGCACCCATGATTCGAACTAAAAAAAACATGTGTACTATGAAGCGTCACATTGTCCATGTCTTCTTCTTCTTATCGAGTGTGTGTGTGGGTGTGTATCGATTACTAACACTGGTGTCAGATTTTATTCAAGTCGCCTAAAGGCACCTGACATGACTTTTACGACTACCGCTATCTAGTGGCAGTGTAGCCACTAAACAGTCAGCTAATGTGCAGGTTTCCTCACGATGTTTTCCTTCGCCGAAAGCAGATAGTGGTGTATGAGACAACAGATTGGTCTACAAACTCGTGTGGCACAGGTAGGATTTGAACCCGGGTCCTATCCGACCTCAGGCGGGTGTTTTATTACCACTTGGCCACCACCGCTTCGATAAGAAGAATTGTCCATATCTGTCAACACTACAATGCCCAAGTAATCTTAAAATCCTGGCATCTTCTAGTAGACAGTGTCTCATACATGATACATTGTTTAAACTATAAAGCGTTAAATACGCGTAATTTTCTCGCCGCTCAAAGGTCATGCTAGGATTTAGGAATTACCTGGGAAATGTCATCATCATTAGCCATTTCAATGTCCCCACTAATGGGGCATTGGCCTTCCTTGCACCCACCATGCGGGCCCAATGCGGATTAGAGGGTTTTAATTACTGAGAATACTTCGAAGCACGGATATCTAAATAATACACGTTTTGGTCACCCATCCAGTCACCGACCATTACGTTAGTTGCTTAACTGCCACTATCGCAAGTCAAGCGTACGAACTACTACACCACCGTGTCTCATGTGTGACAAGGCTAATAGAGACAGGTCATCTATCAGGCCTGATCCTGACCTGTCGGACCGCTCGTCTGGAATATAGCTGTAATCTAACTTTAATAGACATTTTGATAAGGTTCTGTGCAAAATAGTCGAGCTTTAAAGGGATTATTAGGCGAAGACACTGCTGGCTTACTGTGAATAACTTTGTGATCCTAGTGATATTATACACGTATTTGCAGTTGGGATGTTCTTTGATACAATTAGAAATTATTCAATTAGCATTAGCTCAAAGGGTTTAGTCTACATTTTATATTATGTGGAACCCTTACCTATTTACCTAATATTTAGTTTGATTTGTTTTAGTTCATTATTAGTTTTATTTTTCTTATTCACATTTTATATTTATTATTTAGTCCCAATAAATTATTTATATATAGTTGACCATTTCATATCATTGTTATTAAATACTTAATTTATATTCTTGAGAATCATCCTTTGTGTTACACTTATATAAATTATATGTAAATTATATACTATCTAAAAAATACATTTGTTAAATTGACTATTTTAAAATCGAGTTTATTAGTTTGGTAACAAGGATTATATTTTGTGAAAACCATTTTAATTCTAGACCATTCCGGTTTTGCTTTGATAAATTAGTTCCCCTTTTTTATATTAGCCTCATTATGTCATTACATAATTAGCTGAATGCACAAAACATAAAAGTAGTACTAATGAGCGAATGGAATAAGTTTCAGAGGCAAAACAAAACATAAATCAGATCCCTAAATGAAAGACAGCTCTTATCTCCCACCAGAGGGCGCTGTTAGCAACTGTAATGACGTTTTGATAGCGTCTGCTGCTCTACTCAGATACGGCCATAATTAAAATGTCGTTACAAATTGCAGCTCAGTAAAAAAATAATGAAATTTGTTTTCAACAAAAACAAAGAGACGCATGGTTCTATAGATAATAGACAAAACATATATTTTAAGGAGAATAATACAGCATTCATAATTTTATTTTAAACTTAAATGCATGTAAGTTTTACAGCAAATGAATACTGCATTAAATATACTAAATAAAAAATAGTATTATTACAAACTAGCTTTTGCCCGCGGCTTCGCCCGCGTGAATTTCCCACGGGAACAGTGCTTTTTCCCGGGATAAAAAGTAGCCTATGTGCTATTCCAGGTCATTATCTACCTCTGTACCAAATTTCATCGTAATCCGTCCAGTAGATTTTGCGTGATTGAGTAACAAACATCCTCACAAACTCACAAATTCACAAACTCACAAACTCACAAACTCACATCCAAACTTTCGCATTTATAATATTACTAGCTTTTGCCCGCGGCTTCGCCCGCGTGAATTTCCCACGGGAACAGTGCTTTTTCCCGGGATAAAAAGTAGCCTATGTGCTATTCCAGGTCATTATCTACCTCTGTACCAAATTTCATCGAAATCCGTCCAGTAGATTTTGCGTGATTGAGTAACAAACATCCTCACAAACTCACAAACTCACATCCAAACTTTCGCATTTATAATATTAGTATGGATTACAAATATAGGTTTTGTCAGATCTTTCCTTATATACTTTTTTTTTACTTATTTAACTATTAATATAAAAATTTGTTAAAAGACAACAATGAAATTACAAGACATATTTAAAATTAAAATAAAAACCCTTAAATATTTAAAAAATATATATTTCATACCCTAATTTTTCTTAAGTATCTAACTCAGCATCGTCGTTAAACGATTAAGTTGGTAAAGATGTTTTACTTTTTTATTAAAAGGCTAATTAATAAAGACAAAATTAAGCAATTAATTCATCGCCTCGCAAATTAAAATTGAAAGTTCTCAGAAGATTTATTACTCTTAGATGATACTAGAGTACCCTCTGATTTTTGCTCTATCAATCATTTTAAATTGACTTGGAAGATCAGAGAAAAAGTCCTTTTTTGGATAAATATCGTCTGTCGAGATTTGAGTGATATTATCTGTGGATTTGATTGATGAATCTTTTTGGATGTGGCATGATAATTAGACGTGACTACGAAATTTCATATCCGTAATGTCAGTAAGACATTAAGGTTCTCATACCTTAATCTGTGAATTTGAATCTTAAGGATAAGGTTGTAACCAAAATTTACGTCATTTAACATAAGGTTTTATTTGTTCCAGATATGAAGAACTTTAATGTCATCGGAGAAGATTTATCATAAGCACAAGTTAATCTTACTAGAGATGTCAGCAAAACAAAGGCAAAAGGAAAATGAAACAAACGTCACATAACGATAGAAGTACCGACAGTAGACCTATGGCGAACACGACACAAGTGCCATACTACTACAAAACTACTTATCACAGTTCCACGACATACCTTTATCCATCAAAGAGACCTCCTGATGATATAACAATTAAAAACCATACAATAATAGTTAAAACAAGGCAAGCTTACCAAAAAGTAGACTATAAAAATGGTACGAATAATACAAATGGCAATTTTATGATGCTAGTCGAAGACTTTAGTGATTATTTCTATGGAAATACTAGCCATGATATATTTAGTGAACATAACGATACTTTAGACGTATTGAATGATGTGTATGAGTATACAAATTGTTCTGTAAATGGTACTTTTAATATTTCTTGCTTCAATAGAGCAGAGTTGATGCCAGAGTACAATCTTTGGGCATTGCTGTTGTTGATATTTCCTTTTTTTACTCTTTTCGGGAATGTGTTAGTGATAATGAGTGTTGTGCGGGAGAGGACACTGCAGACTGTGACGAACTACTTCATAGTGAGTTTGGCTGTGGCGGACTTGCTGGTGGCGGTGGTCGTCATGCCGTTTGGGGTTTATTATTTGGTGAGTGCATTTTGCCATTATATTTCTTTCTTCTTCAAATTTTGCTTACAAGGGCAAATGTTTATCTGTTATAGGAATCGAATGCATGTGCTGATTAGTGACCACGGAAGTTGTCAGAATTTTTAATAGTGATTTACCGATATTTTTACACAAGTCCATGTGTAAGATTAAAATGTATTTATGAAATTGATTAAAGAATTTATTCTTACTTATTGGGCATAAAGTATTATTATTTTGTCAAAATAAGTTAAATTGAGTTCAAGATATACATTGTTGAAGGTGTTTGAAATATTATGAAGTGTTTGAAACAATCTTGAAAATAATCTTGAATCGCGATAGGTAACACGAGAAAAACAATACTACACGCGAGCTATGTAATTCTTATAATCGCACATATTTATCTGTACTTATTTAATCCTATAAAATAATTAATAAATTCAAAATGTTACGTACAGCCATCATATAACTTCATACAAATAACAGCAGAGATTGATTTTCTCAAATTAATTTTAAGACGGCTAATTAAATTAACTTCTTAATTGGCTTATAAATTAAAATCCATACTAATATTATAAATGCGAAAGTTTGGATGTGAGTTTGTGAGTTTGTGAATTTGTGAGTTTGTGAGTTTGTGAGGATGTTTGTTACTCAATCACGCAAAATCTACTGGACGGATTTCGATGAAATTTGGTACAGAGGTAGGTAATGACCTGGAATAGCACATAGGCTACTTTTTATCCCGGGAAAAAAGCACTGTTCCCGTGGGAAATTCACGCGGGCGAAGCCGCGGGCAAAAGCTAGTTAATCTATAAATTATATTTTGTTTTAAAACCTCTTACTTCGAGCTGGTTTCACAAGTTAAAGTAGTAAGTTTATATGCTCCGGCATTTACAGGAAAGTTTGCATTGGGCCTAAACTAGACCTAACTCTGTTTCCTATACTAAAACAAAGGCTGTAATGTACTTGTGGAACTCACCTCTGTTTGTCTGTTTGTTTGTAAATCGACAACTAACTTTGTGTGGTATTAGTTGATGTGTCTCCGTTGTGAGCTAGGCTATATAGCCTTACTTTAAATACCGTAGTGCGGTAGAGATTCCTTTCATTAATGATTTTTTGGAAGTTTGCATAATTAATCCATACTTTGCATTCGTAGCGATGGTGGCCAAGTGGTAATGACCCCGCCTAAGGTCGGATAGGACCCAGTTTCAAATCCTACCTGTGTCACATTAGTTTGTAGACCAATCTGGCTCATGTATGGTAGTTTTCTCATAGAATACGGTGAAGGAAAACATCGTGAGGAAACCTGCACATTGGCTGACTGTTTAGTTTACTAGTGTGTATACGGCTACTGCCTCTAGATGGAGGTAGTCGTAAAAACATGTCAGATGCCTTTAAGCGACTTGAATAAAATCTGACACCAGTGTTAGTATCGATAAGAAGATCTGTAGCTAATTTACCTAGCTACTTACTCCGCTACTAATGACCCCAAAGTGGATCTTGGCCTCCGAAACAAGAGAGTGCCATAGTTTTCTTTACACGATGATTCGCTAGTTGGTATATCTCCATCGATATCTGGGGTGCCCAAATGAAACGTAGAATAGAAACTTATTATTTGTATAGAATTTTATGTTGAAAGTAAAGTAAAAAAGTTTATATTCCCGTTATTAATGTTCGCGCGCTACCTTTGTATATCAACCACACAAAATACGCGTTCGCAAGAAACGTAAAGTAAAACTTTTCAAAATTGTTTGACTTACAAACTTCTGATAATGTAAGCAAAAGCAATTTAATATTCAAAATATTCACGTATTTATGCGTGAGACGAAAATAACTGTGTTGAACATACACACAAAAATTACCTATTAATTTACAACACTCACGTGAGCGTACTGATTTTTGATAACCGTTTTTATGGTGTTTTTTTATGTTGTTTAAGGCTACTTCATTCTTTAACTCTAACTCAGACAAATCAGTAGTTTGAAATGTCTAAACAATAAAAACAACAAATATCAACTGTGTTGAATATTAATGTAACATACACACATAAATTACCTATTACTTTACAACTTTCACGTGAGTAACATACTGATTTTTGATAACCGGCATTTCGAGTTGTTCAAAGCTACTTCATTCTTTAACTATAACTCAGACAAATCAGTAGTTTGAAATGTCTAAACAATAAAAACAACAAATATCAACTGTGTTGAATATTAATGTAACATACACACATATATTACCTATTACTTTACAACTTTCACGTGAGTAACATACTGATTTTTGATAACCGGCATTTCGAGTTGTTCAAAGCTACTTCATTCTTTAACTATAACTCAGACAAATCAGTAGTTTGAAATGTCTAAACAATAAAAACAACAAATATCAACTGTGTTGAATATTAATGTAACATACACACATAAATTACCTATTACTTTACAACTTTCACGTGAGTAACATACTGATTTTTGATAACCGGCATTTCGAGTTGTTCAAAGCTACTTCATTCTTGAACTATAACTCAGACAAATCAGTAGTTTGAAATGTCTAAACAATAAAAACAACAAATATCAACTGTGTTGAATATTAATGTAACATACACACATAAATTACCTATTACTTTACAACTTTCACGTGAGTAATATACAGATTTTTGATAACCGGCATTTCGAGTTGTTCAAAGCTACTTCATTCTTTAACTATACCTAACTCAGACAAATCAGTAGTTTGAAATGTCATGTCAAAAAAAAAAAAAAAGAAAATATCACAAACAATAAAAACAACAAATATCACTTTTGCATTATTATATTAGCCAATATAGATATTATATTAACATCATCGTTATCATCATCAGCCATATTAATGTTAGCAACAGTAATAAGTAAATTTACTACCCCAACTAATAAGGATCAATGAAAAGAACAGTAACATCGACATTAAACACAGTAGTTTCAATGACATTAACAATAAAAGCAACATAGAATACAGTTTTTGCTGTAACTCCTCACGCATGATCAATTTAACGCCCAGACGTTAGATACAAGAAAATGTCGTAAAACTTTTAGGGGGCATGAATTCCGGCTTGCCGTAAAAATATTTCTAATAAAATTATATTTGCCGAAAAGATATACTGGACGGCGGCCGCGGATTTTTCGCGTTCCTTCTCATTGTGTGTGGAAATTACAGCATTTCTCCGTAATATTACAAAGTAAGTTCATAAAAGATTTGTTTTAGTCTAGTAATAAATAAAACTGGGCATTTCGCGCAACTTTATTATAAGGTATAAGAATAAGTAAAATTATAGACTTACCTTAAGAATTTAATAGAATAATGTATTTAATACATTTTGTCAAAAGATGATTGTACTATAAGATTGAAACGTATTCTTCGCATGACTTGTAGCTAACTTAAAAAAAATCTAATTCCATTTTTTACTTACAATAATTTTACAAACGAAAGAAAAGTATCAGATATTAGTTATGCTTATGAAGCATGAATTCTTTTATAATTTTTTGAATAATCTTTTGAACTCAATCCAATGAGGGTTATCGTATTTATTAATCGTAGGTACATATTAAAAAATGAACCTTATGTATGGTTTTGTAAGGTTCATTTTTAAATATTTAGGAAATGAGAATTGGATCATATTCCGATTCATCAAAGTGGCCGTTTTAGCCCCCCTGGTGGAATATTGAACGCGATATTTCATTTGTTTAGCTTACTAAACACAAATGTCAGTCTTAAGACTTGAAACGTTAGCATGAATAACTGATAAGCCTTTTTATCTTTTTACTTTGTCAGTAAAAAGAAATACTCGAGTTGTGGCCGAACACTTAGGGGTGTAATTTGGTGAGGGTAGGTTCCCTAATCGCCGTTTAACAATACAGCCGATTTGCGGTTGAAACAACCTCTCAACGATTCCACAATAGCATAAACTTTGCGAAAATCTTGCGATTTGATTACGTATCCAAGCGGTTTTAATAAATTCTTTATTGGGAAACAAAACAGTTAACATAATTAACAATTATTGTTACTTAAATACAAGTACATCTTGAAAACTTATCTAAACAAGGTTTCACCAAAATCCACACTAGGAGAACCTGTGTCGTGGAGTTGGCGTCTTCCCATCAATGGAGCTTAATTAAACATAATTAAAAGAGACACTTAACATGAAAGAAAAGCAAAAAGTAAGCAATAACAAAACAGAGAACTAAAAATAAATATGTAACATCAACTTGAATTTAGATTAAGCACTGTAAGATAAATAATTTTAGGAAATGGGTTCTAATATTTTTTAGTTTCTTCGTAAGTTTTGTCCTTTAGCTACTCACAAGCCGTTCGCTTACACGTTGATCTCGTCATATCAATAACATTATTATTTATACGGTAGAATTTAGTATAAACTAGCTGTCGCCCGCGGCTTCACCCGCGTGAGTTTCGCTATAATGAAAAATCTTTTTGAGTTCCAAACTGTTTCAGATGTGTCGGATTTTCGATTTTTATACGTCTACAGAAAATGTTCATCAGATTAATCAAGTTTTGTTAAGGCGCCATTTCCATATATGTTACAGTGTAGCTGGTCTCTTGGAACTTTTCATCAGATGTTCCATATCTTAAATTTTTATACGTCAGCAGAAAATGCTCATCAGGTTGAACGACTTTTACCAAGGCGCCATTTCCATATATGTTATAGTGTAGCTGGTCTTTTGCAGTTCTTCATCAGATGTTCCAGATCTTCAATTTTTATACGTCAGCAGAAAATGCTCATCAGGTTGAACGACTTTTGATATGGCACCATTTCCATATTTCTTATACCTAGTTTAACAGTTCTGTTTTGGTTCTTCATCAGGTGTTCCAGTTTTCAAAATCAATTATAGCCTAAATGTTGCCTAGGCTTAATAGCTACACAACAAAAAAGTTTCATTCAAATCAGTTTAGTACTTTCAGAGATTAGCGTGATCATACATACAGACAGACAAGAAATTCCAAAAAATTTTTTTTGCTTTCTATTATTCTTTTTAAGTGTCCCTCTATCCATTTCAGTCAAAAATACTAAATGTACAGAAAAAATATTTTTACTGTTTTATTATATTTGTATAGATGAAAGGTCCCATAAAATTAAACATTCTCTGGGCGAAGTCAGTATTTAGTTTTGGACGATCCCATTTGACGATTCTGCGGGATCTACGAGCAGTTTTTTTGGACGAGCAGTTTTTAAAGTATAGAAAAATGTTAACTTATGCAATTCTCAGTAGAATAAAAATGAAGCACTGTGGTATAAAAAAGGAGTAGAAAGTGCTTTTCATTTTAAATTTGTGTGTTATAACAGTAACAATAACAGTAATAAAAAGCTCTCAGTCGCCCCATCTACAAAGCTTAGGTACTACGAGTAACTTTTTGGTTAATTATTATAATTATTATGACTTAAGTTTAACTTCCCCCTTAAGAGGGGAATTAAATACCACCAAAGGAGAGATTTAAAATACCACCAAATGTGAATTTAAAATATATATCATAATAATTTAAAATATATTAAAATAAATATCTAAGGTGAATTTAAAATACCACAGTAACATTGTTAAATTTTAATATTATTTTTATAACTTTGGTTTTGGTATCGCGGTTTTGACGTTCATAATTTGTTATGTAATAATAACAGATTTTTTAAGAGAAATTAATATTTAATTTAAATTAATAGAAAATACAATTTAAAATATAAAAAATACACCACACGGGCACGGACAGAGTTCCAAAGAAATCACGGATACGGCACAGACACGGATAGAGTTCCAAATAAAATTACGGATACGGCACGGACAGGATAGCCGGGGAAATCCCGACAGGGGGTAAAGTTTGTCCGGCGGCACAATAGGGTTGAAGATGTACTGGCGGTACAGTAGGGATGGCAGGCGAAAGTGAGTACCTTTAATCCAGGCTTCGGCCACAGGTCACAGCAGCACAGCAGGGGTGGCAGGCGATAGTGTGTGCCTTTAATCCATACTTCAATCCACAGGTCACAGCAACTTCTTCGTGTTAGATATTGATTAACGACGCGAAGGCTTGCAGGGTCCCGGGGTCAGCAGGCCCCGAGACAAGACCTTTATAGTTCGTACCGTTCTGTTTCTCAGAAGATCAAGACTGACCCGGACTGACATTCAGTGTCTTTATATAGGCCTCGATTTAGAATTTCGTATTGCTTCATAATTTTCAAATAAAATACGAAATTAGAACATTTGTGAAGAGGTTCGCATAGAAATTTATAGAATTTTAGAAAAATAAAATCTGACTTGTCACAATCCTTGACAATCAAAATTGTTTATAATAAGGAAAGACATAAATAATTTTAATAAAATTTAAAGAAGTGATCATCGAAAAGTGTAGAAAAGTACATTAAATATGTTGGAAAAACATATATACTATAAAACAACCAAAAATGAAGATATAACGGTAAGTTTAAAGAAATATTCCTTAGCAACGTAGAAATTTTACAATAGAAAGTGTAAAAAAGAACATTTTGAGCTAAATAAGTAATCATAATAGTAAAATAGACAAGAATAAAAGTAAAATAAACATGAATACACTACAAATTAGCATTTAAACGTTCAGATTAAAATGTTAATTATGAATGTTTTTACAACCTCGGTATTTAGATTTATTATGTCTGTAAAACGGCTATGAACTGATCGTACAGGCTGCAGCTTTAAAGCCACACAACCTTTGAGAATGTCTTACTATGAATTGATGATACCTACTTTCAAGCGGGTATTTTATCCGTATTATGAAGTCCTCCGCCGCGTCTGTCTATCTATTCACGATAAACTCAAAAACTAGGTACTGAAAGGATTTTCATGCGGTTTTCACCGATGGTGGTTGGGGTAGGTTATGAGGAAGGTATTGGTGTATTATTTGCGCGGGAGAAGTCGCGATCAAACACTAGTAGTTTCACAATTCTGTACTTATATGGTTGTATGGGAGCAGTTTTTATATCAACAACAGAGTATTTTTTTTATGTATAAAAAGTTTTTATTGCTGTGAGAAAACAGTGCCCAGTCAGGGCACTGTTTTCAGGCCCTTTTGTTAGAATTTTGATATAAAACTCTCTAAAACTAGTCGCATAGATACCTGCCTACAATGTGGGCGTAAATTTGACAAATCGCTTCAGAGTGTGGCTCTACTATACCGTGTTTTTGAGAGTAAATAGACTACCAGAGGAAATTGAATGATGTAGGTTTTATGAGTAATTTTAATTACTCAAACAATACTTACTAAAGAAACATACATACTTACCTATATTTATTTAACAAAACGAGGATACCAAACTTTTCTCATAAATTTAATGCCTGCTGACTTTTTACAATATACAAAATTTAATCTGAAATTAATGAATCTTCTTCAAATGGTTTAATAAATTAAATTAATTTCTTCGATTATTCTGTTTATTTTACAAACCTGTCTTTGATATATTTTTAAGCTAAGCGACACTTGGACTCAGATGTGAAATGTATAAGGAAATGATAATAAATAATCATAAATATTTATTCTGTCACAGATATATCCCTGCGAAACAAACATAACTTGTACGTTCCAGGGCACAGACTGGCTAGGGTTAGGAAATCATTTGTGGGAAACTGTATACGCCATTATAATAAAATACCAAAATCTGTCCTTGATATGCCTGACAAGAAATTTAAATATTATATTAAGGAGACACTTTGTAAGAAGGCATATTATACGACGGATGATTATGTAAATGACAAAAATGCGTGGCCCGAGCCTGATACAGTGACCTCCTAAGACTGTCATATTACTCTCTAGGTACATTGTGTACTTTTACTTTTTCAATGACATTTTATTAATTTATAATTTTTATTTTTATTAATTTATAAATTTGACATTTAATATATATATTCAATGTATATTCGTCCACATATACAGTTATTTAATTGTAAGACATATGTTGTAAAGTGACGTCTTTGGAGAAAATGCAGCAGTGGAGTTTGTTGCGCCGCCTCTTCTCCACTTGCGCTTTGGAGGCGGTGGTAAACTTAGCTTTAAGTAATTTTATGACGTCAACTAACTAAAAAACAAGAAAGTGACGATTTATAAGTGCTATTTTTAAGCCAATATGAATAAAAAATAATTGACTTTGACTTTGACTCTGTCAATTTAACATATCACGTCTTAAAACTGCAGAAACATTATTATTACCTACTTTGTAATTTTAGACTACTTAGCTAGTATAAAAGGGTAAAGAAAGTCTGTATTTGTTCATGCGACCTCATCATTCATAGGCGTTAACGATGCTATTTCCAATGTACAGTCGACAACGTAATTTGCTGCCACTGGAGCGGATTCCGCGGTTGACCTCTGACACGCGAAACAGACATGCTATTCTACCACAAACCCAATACATGTGTGCGAAATACAAACCATGCAAACAAAACTGACCCGTACTCGCAACCACTAAGTTTTAAAATCCATTACTAACTAGAGTTGTATAATTGAAATTTTATCGCGCGCATTCTGGTTTGTGACGTGTAAATTTACAAATAAAGTTCAATTTTGAGTTTCAGTATTTTAGTCTATAGAATGTGTGGCATTAATTAATTTGTGAGGATAAAAGATCCGAGCTTTGGGTGTAAATTTGAAACTCAATACGTCTTTAGTTTGACATTGACGAAATTATGTACAAACTTTTCTTTAGTTCCACTATCACGAGTAGATATTCCACATATTGATACTTTTAGTCGGTGATAGATAAATATCTATTATGAAAAACACGCAACAACTTAGTAACATATCGTAATTTCTGTGTTTGAAACAAATTAGTCAACATAGTGAAAATAACAACTTAGATTTTCGTAAAACTAGAATTAATTTTACCCATGTACAAAACTCCATTAAAATTCATTAATTAGTTTTTGGTAAAATGAGAAACAAAGATCGAAACAAATTTCATATATTAAAATACAAATTACATTATCTATACATATAATAAAACAGTAAAAATATTTTGTCTGTACATGTAATATTTTTGACTGAAATGGATAGAGGGAGACCCAAGAAGAACAATAGAAAGCAAAAAAAATTTTTTGGAATTTCTTGTCTGTCTGTCTGTCTGTCTGTCTGTCTGTCTGTCTGTCTGTCTGTCTGTCTGTCTGTCTGTATGTATGTACGCGTTTCACGCAAAAACTACTGGACGGATTTGAATGAAACTTTTTTTGTTGTATAGCTATTAAGCCTGGGCAACATATAGGCTATAACTCATTTTGAAAACTGGAACACCTGATGAAGAACCAACGGAACAGCTAAACTATAAGTAATATGGAAATGGTGCCTTAACAAAAATCGTTCAACCTGATGAGCATTTTCTGCCGACGTATAAAAATTGAAGATCTGGAACATCTGATGAAAAGCTCCAAGAGACCAGCTACACTATAACATATATGGAAATGGCGCCTTAGCAAAAATCGTTCAACCTAATGAGCATTTTCTGCTGACGTATAAAAATTGAAGATCTGGAACATCTGATGAAAAGCTCCAAGAGAAATTTTTCATCTAAGCGAAACTCACGCGGGCGAAGCCGCGGGCGACAGCTAGTAATTTATAAATTATGAATAATAATAGAAGTAAAATAAAAATAAGCAAATAATTATGAATGTGCACAGCGAAGCAGTGGAACTCCCTGCCTGCGTCTGTGTTCCCGAGCACATACAACCTGACTCTCTTCAAAACCAGAGTGAATAGGCTGCTTCTGGGTAAGCTCGCTACATCGTAGACCTCATCTCTGTCCTCGGACAAGATTGTGGTCAAGAGCAAACCCATAATAAAAATACAAAGAACCCAACCCATCTTTAATAAAAAAAAAAAGACTGAAAGAAAGATAATAAAGTAAAACATAATCTGAGACATAACCACAAAAGGTAGGTTCATAGAAATAAAAGACCTGTGCATAACCCTAGAACCTTATTCTCAATATAACAGACTGCCAGACACTTTATCTCTTCCCAAGAGAATAATTGCATTATTCTCAGTTAATAGCGTATTAATGGAATGGTGCAGGGTCTATCGGACCTGAATATTGTTTCAACGATCTGTTACGACCTGAGAATCCCACAGGAATAAATGAAACAACTTAGCTTTATTAAGCACCGCTCTGAAGTTTAGGATGCTCGATGTCATTCTCCATGGTCACTTTTTATGTTTTAATTGATTTAGGTTTATACTTCCTAGAGTGTGTACCAGGTAGAGTCAACAGCTCATCAATCTACACAAATTCTTTGCTAATTTGGAGTTATTCTTACGGTTTAACAAGCACCAAAAGGGAGCCAAGAGTTATATAATCTCTGCCAAGAGTTTGTTTAACCCTACTTCCAACTTTGTGAAGCCTAGTTAAAAAAACAGTGAAAGAAACACAGCAATTAAGGTTCCTTGGTCACATTAAGGTTCCCAAAAACTCCGTAATCGTTATATAACTTAGGACGATTATACACAACTTTGTCCCCATAACAAGGAGAAAGTTTTTTAATTGGCTTCTGTACAGGCTGGCGTGGCCTCTTGGGCCGTCTGAACGGCTGCTAAGCGATAATAGCGTTTGTTTTCGAGTTATTCATTTCGGATCTCCTAACAGAGATACCCTAGCTAGAGGATTATATTCTTAAAGATTTTTTGTTCCAACCCAACGTATGTATAGAAAGGTGTTCGTTGAAGTGCTATAGAGTAAGGGCTGGCAACTTCGTCTGTATACGTGTCAAACATACTTATTTTATAGAGATAACCAAATTTTTTTTTACTACTCAGGAAAGATATTTATGCACCTATATTTTTCTAAAACGGAAAAAAACACGAAAAAAATAAATAGGTACCTAGTGAGTTGGAAAAAATCTCGTTTTGATGGTCAAAATCACTCTTAAAAACACGTAAAAAATGATTAGAAGACATTATATTATAATGCTCGTTACCCGTTTTATGCATACCGGAGATGAAATTATGATAATTACAAAGTACAGGTTAGAAAACATAACCTCAAAATTTATTAACAACAACAATAAAAGTTGTCGAGCTCAAGTTGGTAGATTGTCAAAGATAATGAAATAACATTGTTTGCAGATTACCTCGTCATGTTGAACAGAACCACTTACGCCGTTCATTAAAACTCTAATTATTCTTTATCATTCGGGCTTGAAAATTTAATTAAGTAGGTATATCTCGTAAAAACTACGTACCTACTCAGTTAAAGCCTTCCTAGATAGTACATACCTATATTATATTCCAAGTTTACGTGCAAACTTTAAAGTTTTCAGGTACCGGTAAATTGGGACGAATAGGCACAGGATGCGAACTCCAGGTGACCAGGGGCCCTGAACCTTTTATTTTTTTGTTAAGAAAAATAGATTAAGTAATAGACGTGTTGAAATTAGTTGATTTTATATTCGCTTTGCATTGCATTATAATGCCAAGAATAAATCCTAATCCTAACTAATCCTAACTTCCTAACTAATATTATAAATGCGAAAGTGAGTTTTGTAGTATATTGAACTCGTATGTTTCCTTAAATTGCACAAGTAAATAAGTAGGACAACGGCGCGTGTAGCATGGAATGATGCGTAAGCTATTTTGTATTAGTATTAGTGTAGTTAATAGACAGTTTAATTGATATTTGGATTCGTTACAATAAACATCATAAATCATTATGTGATTTTACTAAAGATCTCCACGCAACCTTTTAAGAAGATATCTCATGGCGACCCTGCCACTTGAACATTGGATGGAAGAATGAAGATTCAAGAATAAAAACAAATTATGAAGATATATAGAAAATAGAAGTTTGAACACGCCACTAACTGAAGAATGGGCTCTACCAATACTAAAGAAGACGTCATCATTGCACAAACCGCCAGCGGTGATGCCCAAGCTGTTTCAAGAGGAACTGGTGATGCTCTGACCCGCACCGACATTTTGCTCATCGTTATTTTAACCCTGATTGTACTCACTATTCTATACTGGGTATATAAAAAGTGTCGCAAGGAACAAATTATGACTCTGCGAAGGGAAATGAATAGAGCAAGAATCGTCAGCTCAAATTTGGAATTGGCAGCCGTGTCCGGCGTTAGCCAGGAGCAGTAGCAGTTGTCCAGGGTTATCCCGGCATTTTGTATAGCAGAGGATCCCGGTGTCCAGGGTAATCCCGGCCCACAGGAACCAGATGTCCATGGTCCATGTAGAGCAGCTAAGCAGTAGCCAAGCAGTCCACTCAAGAAGCAGAGCCAAGCAGCCGAGCCAAGCCGCCGCCGAGCCATGCAGCCCACCCTGTCTCCTGTTGTAGTGTTTGTAGAATACGTTAAAACGCAAAATGCAAAAAATCTGTAAGTTAATTTATTTTACTTCGTTATGGGTCAATTAGGTCAATTAAATTTTTAAATATTAATGTTAAAATATATTTCTTATTAAAAGTTATTAATAATTATATGATATGACAGCAGAATTACGTGAATTAATCAATAAGTTATTGTATTTAAAAGAATATTTGATTAAATTGGGACCAGAGAGAAGAAACTCTGAGTTAGCATATAAAAAATTATTAGAAGCTGAAAGCTGTCATAGAAATTTAAAGTGTATTTTGCCTAAAATTAAGATTCAAACTGATAATTTAGAGATAAGCACGACAGATTTAGTTTTAATTAATAAGTTGGTAGATGATATCGAGGAAATATATTCTAGTATTTGTAAATTAGTTACGTATAGGCCTACAACAAGACACGATAGTCCAAACTCATCATATTCTGAAGCAGAATCTGATAACGAGATCACAATGAGTTCTACGTTTGATTTTAAGACGGCGATTGCCTTGCTTCCGGTTATGACGGGTAAAGAACAGGTAACCCAGCAATTAATTGATGGTATTCAACTTTACAGCTCTCAAATAAGTGATCAGCTAAAACCGCAATTGATTAATTTTGTTTTAAAATCTCGACTTTCTCTTAGTGCTAAGTTACGATTAAAATCAACTTATAGTACTGTAGATAGTTTGTTAACGGATATGAAAACTCATCTTATCCAGAAAAGGTCCGCAGTGTCTCTGCAAAACCAATTATTGCGTGTAAAACAAGGTAATAGGTCTATAGAAAAGTTTGGTTCTGAATTAGAGGAACTTTTTGTTAATTTAACCATAGCTCAGGCTAATGGGGACGACAGTAGTTATACTATTCTCCGGCCTATTAATGAGAAATTAGCGATTAAACGATTTTCAGATGGTCTCACCAACACAAGGTTAAGTACCATTATCGCATCTCAGCGATTTGAGTCTCTTCCCGAGGCTATTAGAGCCGCTGTTGATGATCAGGCGCTCACCACCCCAGATACACATAATCTTATGAGTGTCAATCATAACAGGGGGAGAAATTTTCGTGGAAATTATAGAGGATATTTTAGTAATCAAAATAGATATGAACAAAACCGCGGGCGAAGCTTGTCAAATTCTAATTTTCGCAATAGCTCAAATCGTTCGACATTTCCTTTATTTCGAAATAATTCACAGTACAATAGCATGCATGGTCAGCAACAAAGTACGTCATCGTGGCGCGGTCATGCCCCTACACGTGTGGCGCGTGGCCGTGGCCGCGCTTCTTTTTCAAGCGTTCAGCACACTGATTTTGAATGTAATGTAGGATCAGAACGAGAAAATAACAATAATTTAGAAAATAATAAGTTTTTTCGTTCCTAAAGTAGATAATGATTTTATTTTTAGCTGTAATACATGTAGTAATATTTCATTTAACTTAGATGATCATAGCAAAGTAAATTTATTAGTAGATAGCGGAGCTAGTTTATGCGTAATAAAATATGAATGGTTAAGACAGTATAAACATTTGATACATAATATAACATATGATAGAATAGTAATTAGAGGTGTAAGCGGAAAGTTGGAGTCAGAAGGTTTTGTTTACTTAGATTTAAATTACAATGGTATAGTATTTAGCGAAAAATTTTATGTTTTTAGAAATTTATCTTGTTCATATGATGGAATATTAGGTGAGAATTTTTTAAAAAGATATAAGGCTATTATTAATTACGATGAGGACGTTCTCCAATTACGTAATTCAGAGAATATCGTTTGTATTCCTATACAACGAAATGAGTATAATAATATGCATAGTATACCTGCTCGATGTGAAATAATTAAATGGGTAACTTGCAATAAAAATAATGATTGTGTTATATTAGCTAAAGAGATACAAAAAGGAGTTTTTATAGGAGGTATGATAACTCGTCCAAAAAATGGTCGAATTCCTTTGAAAATTTTAAATACTACTAACGATGATATAACTATTGATTTATCTTGTTTAGAAATATATAATATTAATGACTTTGAGGTCTGTAATTTTAAAGAAGAAGTTGTTTCTACCAATACAATAAAAACTTTATTTAACTTATTAGATTTGAATTATTTAAATGGGGATGAACAGCTGAATATTGAGCAAATATGTGCCAAGTACGCTGATATTTTTCATCTCCCTGGAGATCGATTAAGTGTTACAAATTTAATGGAACATTCTATTACTTTAAAAGACAATGTTAGTCCGGCTTATGTTAAGCCGTATAGGATTCCACACTCTTTGAAATCGGAAGTTCAAAAACAGATACAGGAAATGCTAGATAACGATATTATCGAGGAAACTACTTCCGAGTGGTCCAGTCCAGTTTTATTAGTTCCTAAAAAGGCAGATAAGTCCAACGAAAAGAAATGGAGACTAGTAATAGACTATCGTCAATTAAATAACAGAATTGCTGACGATAAGTTTCCATTGCCAAATATCACTGATATCTTGGATGCTTTATCCGGAAGTATATATTTTTCAAAATTAGATTTGTCTCAAAGTTATTATCAACTTATGCTAGATAATAATTCCAGAAAATATACAGCTTTTAATGTTGACAAAATGTATCAGTTAAAATTAGAAAATGATTCTAGAAAATATACAGCATTTACTACAGATAAAATGTATCAGATGAAACGATGCCCCATGGGTCTCAAAACATCTCATAGTGTTTTTTCGAGGTTAATGACAATCGCTATGTCCGGCATTAATTACAAACAAGCTTTTGTATATTTAGATGATATAGTCGTAATAGGAAAGTCAATTTCGGATCATTCAAAAAATTTAATTAGTGTTTTCGAAAGATTGAGAAACGTAAATTTAAAAATAAATCCTTTAAAATGTGAATTTTTGCGTAAAGAAATAGTTTATTTGGGCCATAAAATTACATCGGATGGAATT
The DNA here is from genome assembly GCA_018467065.1 of Ephestia elutella. Taxonomy (NCBI): domain Eukaryota; kingdom Metazoa; phylum Arthropoda; class Insecta; order Lepidoptera; family Pyralidae; genus Ephestia; species Ephestia elutella. The sequence continues at coordinate 7,304,947 of CM031581.1, read as the reverse complement.
TTACCTGATCCATGTAAAATTGAAACTTTGCAAAATTATCCCGTCCCAAAGAATTGTGATGAAGTAAAACGATTTATTGCTTTTGCAAATTATTATAGGCGATTTATTCCTCAGTTTGCTAACATCGCATATCCTTTGAATAAATTATGCAAAAAGAATATCACTTTTGAATGGTCACCTGAGTGTGAACATGCATTTAAATCCTTAAGAAATGTATATTGTATACATGTAAATGTATATAATGATTTTTCAGATAGTAATGTTTTTAATTTACAAACAGATGCGTCACGCATAGGACTTGGCGCCATATTGTCTAACAGCAATGGACAAGTAGTAGCATATGCGAGCCGTAACTTAAAACCAGCAGAAACTAGATATCCTATAATTGATTTAGAATTATTAGCTATTGTGTGGGCAGTACGACATTTTAGGCCGTATTTATAGGTATGGTAAAAAATTTAAGATTTACACTGACCACAAACCATTGATTTACCTCTTTGGGCTTAAAGACCCATCGAGCCGACTGACTAAGTTTAGACTTTACTTGGAAGAATATGACTTTGACATTGAGTATGTACCAGGCAAACACAATGCAGCTGCAGATGCATTGAGCCGAATTACTTTGACTTCAAATGACTTGAAAAACATGAGAGAACAGACAGTATCAGTTTTGACTCGCGCTCAAACTCGTAGGTTACAGACATCTGACAATACTGACATGACTACTAACTCGACAAATAATGATTCTATCAGCTCTAGGTCTGATCAACCTACAGCTGTAGAGATACTGAAAAAACCTAAAATTTTTACAGAACTTTTATTTTGTAATAACTTGAATGAAATAAGTAAAAAATATCAAATAACTATGTTATCAGAAAACAAAGTATGCGCATACATATCGTCTTACTCGGCAATATACCTAGATACCCGATCATTATCTACCGCGCAGGTGTTAGTGAGGGATTTAGAAAATTTGTGTAGTAAAATAAATGCCGATGAATTACTCATTATAAAAAATAAACAAAATGAGTATTATATTAAAATGCTTGCAAGTTCTTTACATAAATTGAAAACAAAGACGTTACGTTTACTTATAACTAAAGAAGTACGTAAAATATATAATCAAGATGATAAAAAAGTTATTCTTAACGATTTTCACATTCTACCTACTAGTGGCCACGCAGGTATGAATAGGATGTTAAATAATATTAAGAAACATTATTTCTGGCCCGGTCTAGTTAAAGACGTAGAGGATTATGTCAGAAAATGTAAACAGTGTCAAATATAGAAACACACTAATAGACAAACCAAACAGCCAATGGAAATCACTTCAACGGCTAGTAGCGCTTTTGAGAGAGTCTCCTTGGATATTATGGGTCCCATCCAAGTTGATGACGATGGTTACAAGTATATTCTTACCACTCAATGCGATTTATCGAAATTTGTTGAAGCTTTCCCTTTACAGAGAAAAGATTCGGAAAGTGTAGCGAGAGTGTTTGTAAATAATATTGTATTAAAATACGGAGTTCCTAGGGAAATTATAACAGATAGAGGTACTGAGTTTATGTCATCTGTCATGACAGAAGTTTGTAACTTGTTACATATAAATAAACTGAACTCTACTTCTTATCACCACGAGACAATAGGTGCTCTCGAAAATACGCACAAAAGTTTAGGTGCATATTTAAGAATAATGTGTGAACAAAATAAAAGTAACTGGAGCTCTTGGTTACCATACTGGTGTTTTAGTTTTAATACAACCGTACACTCTGAGACAAAATACACGCCATACGAATTAGTTTTCGGTAAACAGTGTTCTCTGCCTAACACTCTACAGAGCGGTGTAGACCCTCTGTACAATTTTGATAGCTATCCCTTGAAATGAAATTTAGGCTCCAAAGGGCACAGGCAGATGCTAGAGAAAATTTATTGCAATCTAAATATTTAAGAAAATTGTATTATGATAAAAATGTACATCCTGTAGAATATAAGGTAGGCGACCTAGTTTTAGTTAAGAATCAGATAGGCGATAAGTTAGAAAATGTATATAATGGCCCATACGAAGTATTAGAAGATATGTCACCAAATTTGAAAATTTTAAAAGATAATAGAGAATATATTGTACATAAAAATAATACGAAATTATTTAATAAGAAATAAAATAGAATTTAAAAAAAAATCTTTTTAGTTTAAGTTTACTTTTTACAATTTGTAAATCATTTCATGCTAAACGATTTTTTTTTTCAATTGATCCGGTGGTATTCCAGGTACTTTTTCAGGGGAGTTGTAGTATATTGAACTCGTATGTTTCCTTAAATTGCACAAGTAAATAAGTAGGACAACGGCGCGTGTAGCATGGAATGATGCGTAAGCTATTTTGTATTAGTATTAGTGTAGTTAATAGACAGTTTAATTGATATTTGGATTCGTTACAATAAACATCATAAATCATTATGTGATTTTACTAAAGATCTCCACGCAACCTTTTAAGAAGATATCTCAGTTTGTTTGTTTGTTACCTCTTCACGCTTTATCTACTGAACCAATCTTCCTGAAATTTCGCATACACATAGCTGGAAGTACGGAGAAGGATATAGGGTACCTTTCATCCCGGGAAAAAGCACTGTTCCCGTGGGAAATTCACGCAGGCGAAGCCGCGGGCAATAGTTAGTAAAATAATAAACAGAAGAGCAAATAGGATTTTCTGGCTACAAAAACAAGACTTGAAGACAGAACGACAGACAATATTTCGGAATCAAGTCACGTCTATTCAATTACACAAACAATTGCTCTACAGTGATGTTCCCTTTGAAGGCCGTGGAATTTGCCAATATTTTCTTCAACTCGAACTGAATCTATGTACAAAATTATATTTGTGTCGCGTATTACATAAATCTGCTTTCATAAATAGTGTTAGAGTCAGAATAAGTTGCCGTTCACAAACAAATGTAATGAAAGATTTTGAGAAAAAATACTTCAGACGTCCTTGCTACTCAACAACACGGACTCCTACGAAAGTCCTTGTTGCTCGAAGTTGCTACTACAACCATACTGTAGTGTATCTTTTCTTTGCCCAACATGGGCAAACGCCGCAGTTTGATTGACTCATAGAATCTATATATATATATATATATAACTCAAAGGTGACTGAGTGACTGACTGACATAGTGATCTATCAACGCACAACCCTAACCACTGGATGGATCGGGCTGAAATTTGGCATGCAGGTAGATGTTACGACGTATATAGGCATCCGCTAAGAAAGGATTAACGCGAGCGAAGCCGCGGGCAAAAGCTAGTTTATGCGGATTGAGCATTACAAAGTTTTCATATGAATTAGCCATACAGAAAAATCGAGTACAAAGATCAAAAAATATCATGCTTCATTTGGAACTAAAAATCTGGCAACAAAGAATATTGACTGATTTCCCGCCCAATAGTTCGCATCAAATCACTCATAGAAATATGGTACGCCACGTTTCTCACAACCAGCTTCGTTCACTCAATTCGACTTTACTACCTCGGAAGCTGAGTGCTAAATGGAGAATTCACTTTTTAACGTAGGTACAAGAAAATTCTAGCTTATTTTTCTGACACTTACAAGAGAATAAATAGTAGCCAGTGTTTTAAGTAACTAAATTAACAAAAACACTTTTTAAATTATTAACGCAGACATTACCGATGGCAAAAACTTGCTGTTGTATCTGACTAGGTAAGTAGGTACTTAAAAAATTACATTTCTGAATTTATTTCATTTAAATTTAAGAACATTGTTATTTTCTGTGTAATATTTTCCATTTCTCTCTATTCTCAGCCATCGTTTGACCTCCTTGTACGTTTTCCTTGTTAATTTGGCATATAAGCCCTTCTTGGCTTTCCTCTTCTAGTTTCTATTTTCGCCTCTATCAGATTTTTAATCAAATCGTCATGTCGTACAAGATGGCCGAACATATTTCCACGTGTTAATTCGTTAACTTTTAATAACGTTCTGAGCTGGTAAAAATGTTCAGTTTATTTTCATGATTAAAATACCATTTTGACCTTTTTATCCATCAGGTTTTAAACATATATTACGCAATAGTAACACGGTTCCATCAGAGAGCCTATTCAGCTAAGCGTGGCCTTAGAGTCTTACGACTCTTGGCTCTGTCTACCCCGTAAGGGATGGAGACGTGATTCTATGTATGTAATAGTAACACTCAGGACCATGGGATAATCACAGCGTAGTGAAGGCGTATAAAAATCTCGACTATATTTTAACTTCTTGGTAGTGCCCTATGAAATATGGACCCTACATATCCCGAAGGTTTCATATGAAATCCATTTCTCGCGTCGATTCCGTAATCGCTATGCGGTCCTTCGCACCGGATCTCCTTAAAATTCCCTCTCCCAGCTGGATATTCTTATCTGAAAAGTAATGTTATGGTTACGCGTGACCTTGCAATTTTCAGCAACTTTTCAACGTATCAAATGAAAAAAAGTTTCATTACGCAGATGCCAGATGGTGTAAATGATCGCTGAATCTTATATCATATTAGCTGTTGCCCGCAGCTTCGCCCGCTTAAATTTCTTATGAGAATAGTGCTATTTCTCGGGATCAAAAAGGTATCCTATGTCGCTTCTTACTACTTCTAACTATGTGGGTATGCGAAATTTCAGGGAAGATTGGTTCGGTAGATAAAGCGTGAAGAGGTAACAAACAATCAAATAAACAAACTCACTTTCGCATTTATAATATTAGTTAGGATTAGAATTTTAGTTGTATATTCCTGTTAAATAAATGATAATATATCACACCACGCTATTTTGAACACACATTTTACAGTTGAAGTACCTTTTGAACACAACTAAAAAAATACTAAATTCACATATAAAATTTACTTTTCCTAAAATAAAATACACGCAACGTAAAGAAAAGTGAATATTTTCGTCTTAATTTTAAGTCTGATTGTTCTATTTTTTTTTTTTTTTTATGCCAAACCTTAATTTCCAATAATATTTCAAAGAGGAGACTTTTCGTCTCAAAAATGTACCACCTGATATGATTTTGTCTCTCAATATACACGACAGAATGGATATTTTTGAATAAATTCACTTATTTTATAAAATTTCCAATTTTCTATACATTAATGACATTCTACACATTAATGAAAATTAATGACATTAAAATATTAATTAACAATAATTTGTACTTAACTTCTAATTCGATCTGTAATAAAATAGTTAAAACTACAAATTTTCAAACTATAACTTCATTGTTGTTGTTGCTGAAAAAGTTGCCAAAAAATTCAGCAATAAAAAATATGAATTTTAATCGTATCGTAATTGAAACATATCTAACAATTTTTCCCTCCTTGGTTTCCCACACGTGTATCTTCCTTTTTGCCTCACACCTATCTAACTAATATTATAAATGC
>CM031581.1:7252032-7299430 GCA_018467065.1 Ephestia elutella | reverse complement strand
CCTCCAGTCACTAAAAATGATGCACACACACTATAATACAAACCCTAATGTATTCCACAACTTAGTATCCACACACTAGTCTTGTTCCATCACGTGGGAAGGACCGACCAAAGTTATTTCCCGAGGGCGGGACATGTTGGAATACAAATTACTTTTACCGCCTCAGAACTACTTTTATACAAAGTTTTACGAACATCATAATACAGGAACATGTGGCCCGGATGATAAAGAAACCCAAATATTTACTAAGAAATAAATCATGAATATTTACACATCTTAAACTCTTTTTTTTTTCTAGGCAATTGATAATATCTTTAGAAAATTTATATCTGCGTTTTGACGTGAAGTGACAAAATAATTCATTTTCTGAACAATTACCTATATCGTATGAAATATTATTACTTTGTTGCTCGTAAGACATTAATCTCATATTTTTTTCGCATACCAATGACATTATGATTAATAGAGTACCTCGACAATTATCTACGAAATCTTAAATTTTCTTTTAATTTGAGAGTGTCCAATCTTATTATTCGTTCTGCATAAACTTGGCATGGTTAAAGTGGATAAATACTCTGCATTTTGCACATCAACAGTAATAGTAATTAATCCGAGTATTGTAATTTACACTGTGTAGGAAATGAAAATTAGTTGAAAAATTCCCTTATGTTTAAATTCCCTACTTAAATTGAAAACTATCAATACGTAAATGATTGTTATAAAATAACGGTACGAAAATAAATCAAATAAAAAATATTTATGCATGGTATTTCAATTAAAATTTTATTATGAATAGAAGATAGTTAAAAGATTCCACGTTACCTAAGATAAACCAATAAAAAGTCTACATTCCTCAATTTGAATTGCAGAAGGATTACGTCGATTTAAAAAGAATAGAAAAAGCGCACAATCCCGTCGCTGGCCAATGAAAACCCTCAAAAGAGCTCCTCAATCGGTCGCTTCTTCAAAGAATTCAAAAGGTTTAGCGATAAAACCCATATTACGATCGCATTTCTTAAAAATACCACCCTAGTTTCCCAACATTTGAAACTGTAAAAATGGCTATAAGTTTAGATAAATCTGTAACCATCTGGCACGCTTTCGAAGCCGTAAAAGAACATGGTATCGTATCAGATAACTAACTATTGACTTCAGCTGACAGTAAACCTCTTTTACTAGAGATTTACGATTGTTCAATGCGGTGGTTTTAGTCGGCACTTTAAAATTGAATATCGGTCGGGTTTTACGTGCTGTAAGCGATTTTTAACTGGATAACTTGTTTGTAAAGTTTGTTAATTTTACGTTGTTTACGTAGCTTTTATGAACATGTAGACAACAACTTGGGATATTTATGTTCTTTTGTAGATAACTGTTTTTAGTTTGCTTTTGTCATAAAAAATCTTTGGTCAAATAAAAAAATTGGGAGAAGCTATTCTTTTAAATATATTTTCATAAAAAATCATAAATTAAAAAATAAAATAATCATAAATAAATCCATACTAATATTATAAATGCGAATGTTTGGATGTGAGTTTGTGAGTTTGTGAATTTGTGAGTTTGTGAGTTTGTGAGGATGTTTTGTTACTCAATCACGCAAAATCTACTGGACGGATTTCGATGAAATTTGGTACAGAGGTAGATAATGACCTGGAATAGCACATAGGCTACTTTTTATCCCGGGAAAAAGCACTGTTCCCGTGGGAAATTCACGCGGGCGAAGCCGCGGGCAAAAGCTAGTTGTCATATAAAAGGCACGTCAATCTGGTTTAAGAGTTTTATTTCTTAAAAAGAATTTACATTCATTTATTATTGAGTGACAAACTTAAATTATATTTCAAACATAGAAAGAATAGAACGAAAGAAAGAACAAATAAAAATTAAGTAGAAATAAGTAAACTATTTAAAATTAAATGTAGGTTCCTAGTTTTATTTTATTATATTTTACAGTAGCATTGCCATTGTTAAGTAAATAATATAAACCTGCCTCATAAATCACTGTGTCCGTTGTTGAAAACCGCATGAAATCCCGTTTAATACCGTTTGAGACGTAACAGGAGAATTCGTATTACAATAGATTATGATCGCTCGTTAAATAGTATAGGTTAAACCGAAATAAAGTAGAAACGAATTGTTTCAACTTTCCTTTAAAATAACAGAAAAATGAAATACATATTAAATGATTCGCTAAACGCTTGATGCAACGATTGGCCCGTCAGTTCATTTTTTCATCAAACTAATTATTGTGACCTGAATACGATTGTGACGTGAATATTGCTAATTTTGCGGTATACACCACACACGTACACCAGAACACGCATTCTTAACTCAGCATCTTACTCCCACTATTTTACATAGTTAGTATATATAAGTTGTATTATATATAAGTTAGTGTATCATTAAATAAAATTATTCTATGTTTTTACCGGTAAAGGTGGTTTAATATACGTCGCCATCGCCATACTAATAAATAAATATATACGGACAAATCACACAGATTGAGCTAGCCACAAAATAAGTTCGAGACTTGTATTATGGGCTACTAACTAAACGACACTATATTTTATAACAAATACATATATAGATATACTAACTGGCGCCCGCGACTTCGCTCGCGTTAATCCTTTCTTAGCAGATGCCTACGTCATAACATCTACCTGCATGCCAAATTTCAGCCCGATCCGTCCAGTGGTTTGGGCTGTGCGTTGATAGATAGATCCCTATGTCAGTCAGTCATCTTTGAGTTATATATACATATATAGATTTAAACATCAAAGTAGCAACAAGACATTTTTGAGAGTTGGTAGCTTGTAACTTAGACTAATCTATCATGGTTATAGGTAGAAAGGCAATAATTCAACTGTAGTTCTTTTGTAGAAATCGTTTCTTTTTTTCAAATCTTGTAAGCTTTCTTTTACTGCACTGAATTGAACTTACTAACATAAATTGACAAAGCTTTTTTGGTTTCCATTTTTACTTATCGGGGTAACTCTGATTTATTTGCGCATTGAAAATATATTAAGAATAGCTTCTCGCAATTTATTTTTTTATTTTATATTCTATACATACGTTGTTATATCATTAAGTTGCCTCTAAACTGTATTCGACAGAATTTAGATATTTATCCCAATTGCGTAGTACACATACATAATAACGGCCTTTTTCCTTGTTTACAATCTGAAATATTTACCAAGCGATGTATTTAATTTATCTTAACATCGTAAATAAACGTCCTGTTAGATCCTGAGGATACATCCGCCCCTTCCGTCCCTATATGGTACCTACTTGGTTCCAGTGAAAGCCATAATGTACCTAGCTATACTCGTAATATCTACATCGATATCCTTATAACATTATATGTATAGTAGTATGTTATAATGATATCGATCGAGTGGCGACCACGAACCGGAAAACGTAGTGTTGGCAGGCCTCCCACTCGGTGGACCGACGACCTGGTGAAGGTCGCGGGATGCGCATGGATGCGGGCAGCGCAGGACCGGTCGTTGTAGAAATCCTTGGGGGAGGCCTTTGTCCAGCAGTGGACGTCTTTCGGCTGAGATAGGATATAATGATATCGATACCTGAATCTCCAATCCACCAGAGAGCCCACTATTCAGCTAAGCGTGACTTTCGAGTGTTACGACTCTTGGCTCTGTCTACCCCGTAAGGGATAAAGGCGTGATTCTATGTACGTATGTATGTATAGTATATATAGAGGTTTATCTGTGAAAATAATGTATCTAAATATTTCTTTAACTTAACAACTTTTACATAAGTTTCACTATCGTAAAAGTTAGGTCTTTTTACGAGAAGAAAATTAAAAATTTTCTAGATACACAAAGTAGTTTCTTGGGCTATAAATACTTAATTTTGGTACCTATTCGCAATACTAAACCTAACTAATGTTATAAATGCGATACTGAAGCAATCTTTCTGAAATTTCGCATACATAACACATACCTAGTTAGAAGTACAGAGAAGGACAGAAGGTACCTTTCATTCTGAAATTCACGCGGCCAAAGCCGCGGGCAAAAGTTAATCCATACTAATATTATAAATGCGAAAGTTTGGATGTGAGTTTGTGAGTTTGTGAGTTTGTGAATTTGTGAGTTTGTGAGTTTGTGAGGATGTTTGTTACTCAATCACGCAAAATCTACTGGACGGATTTCGATGAAATTTGGTACAGAGGTAGATAATGACCTGGAATAGCACATAGGCTACTTTTTATCCCGGGAAAAAGCACTGTTCCCGTGGGAAATTCACGCGGGCGAAGCCGCGGGCAAAAGCTAGTATATAATAAAAAGAACACGCCTTTTTCTGTGGAGATCGATTTTTATATAGACCGATCTTCAAAAAATTATGTTATTCTGCTTACAACGACACGAATTCGATTTTTATATCTCATTTTTTGTAAAAATATTTATAGCATTTTGCAGAGGAAAAACCTCTTTATAACTCGTGAAAATAACCTTCCGAAAGTGGAGGTAAATATACTCACTGACCTATTTTTGCTGTGCAGATTATGGATTTTAGCCAATTGTTTATTTGTTCTGGTCTATTTAACTTATAAGATTATGACCCATGACTCTCTCTCATCATACATTTTATTGTTTCTTTGCCTGTGAATAAAGTTCTTTGTTTACTCCAATTTTGGGCTAATCAGAGTTTGTATGGCAACAATTTTTTTTATTTTTTTTATTTAGCTGATAGGTCCCACTGCTGGGCAAAAGCCTCCCCCTTATCTCTCCAACTACCTCTATCGCTCGCTATCTGCTGCGCCACTGCCTATGGCAACAATAATGGGCCAAAAAATTTAGCTTTGATATTAGTTAAAATTTGGAAGTTATAACCATAAAAATTACTCACTTCCTAATTATCTATTCTAATATCTTCTTCTCTCAGCCGAAAGACGTCCACTGCTGGACAAAGGCCTCCCCCAAGGATTTCCACAACGACCGGTCCTGCGCTGCCCGCATCCATGCGCAACCCGCGACCTTCACCAGGTCGTCGGTCCACCGAGTGGGAGGCCTGCCAACACTACGTTTTCCGGTTCGTGGTCGCCACTCGAGAACTTTTCTGCCCCAACGGCTATCTGTTCTGCGAGCTATGTGCCCCGCCCACTGCCACTTAAGTTTGGCGATTCTGCGGGCTATATCGGTTACTTTAGTTCTCCTACGGATCTCCTCATTTCTGATTCGATCACGCAGGGAAACTCCGAGCATTCTAATATACTATTATACATACTAACATTATAAATGCGAAAGTCAATCTGCCTATCTGTTACGCTTTCACAGCTAAACCACTTGACCAATTTCGATGAAATTTGTTATGGATATAGTTGAAGACCCGGGGTCAAAATAGGCTACATTTGATTTCAAAAATCAACCCACAATGGGCTGAAATGGGGGCTCAAAGTTTGTATGGAAAACACATACGATATACTTTTAGCCGCAGGCGGAGCCGCGGAGTAACAGCTTGTTACTGATACCTATTTACATAAAGATAAATCAAAGAAACCATGTGTCTCTAAAAATGTAACGCTTTATATTCATTAGTCTTCTTTTAACATAAAAAAACGGACATTTTCCTCAGGTGATTTACCGAGCATTTCAGAACATTAAACGTCTGAAGATTAGCGGGGACTATAAAAAGCCATTTAGAGAACAAAACCTGTTAAGAAAAGTTGTTAAATGTCGCTTTTGATATTATGCGAAAGGAAAAAGATATATTAATCTTATATAAAATATACTATATTTAAAAAATCCTTCTCTATGGAATGATTTTTTTTTTCCCTCCTAAGGGTGCTTAAGCATAGCTCTACTAGCTATGGTAACGGCAAGGGCGGATCCAAGACTTTTTCTGGGAGGGGCAAGAAGGCAAGGGGCAAGAAAACTACGTATACTGCATGGTTAGTGATTACTCGTAGCATGTTTCTTTTCTTCTTCTGCGTAAATTTCAAGTGATCAAATCAATCGATTAAAGATAAACGTAACATGTGAAAAAGTAAAATTCCCTGATCGGCCTTCACCCATGTTTTTAAGTAAAATTATATATCATTTAAACTGTATTAACTGCCATAGGAACGAACGCCTTGGTAAATAAATAGTAAACTCAAAGTTGGAAGGCAACTCATTACCTATTTCCCGTACCTTGACTTATTACCTTCTAACCCACGATAGAAATCAAATACAATTTAAATATATTCTACTACAGCATCCACATTATAATTTTGGTCAGTGTGATAATGGATCTTTTCATTTATTTAAATCGTCCAGTATATTAAATCAATGATATTCAACCTTGACTTCAAACCTCTTGACAAATCTCGCTTGGGAAAACCGATACAGCACCAAAACGCCTCCTGAATTGCGAAAAGCTGAGGTGGCGTGAAAACCTCATTGACTGGAGCACCACTACAGCATTCTAGTATAGTATGGGAGTCTTGTGCATGCCTACTCTCATATTTTGCAAAACGCAGCTGTGTATTTTCAAACTAAACAAAGATTTTTGATAAATTGGAAGTGTAATAAGAATTACTTATTTTAACGTGAGTTTTACCTCATGACTTTTTAGATACAAACTATAAATTCATTATTACTTGCGATCTTGACTAATCAAATATTATGTTTCAAATTAAATTGTTGTAAGAGTAGGAATATTTATTATAGCAAGTTTACCTGTTTCACAAAAGCTACGTTGACAAATCACAAACATTAGGCTCATTTTCAAAATCCTCATCCCAGATTTATAACTGTCGGATGGAAAATTTATAAATTTCAGGACGAATTTAATTATAATATTATGCACGATTCGACACAGTTTCGAAGTATCTGATCCCTTGTTTTGAATTGGTGTTGATCTTATTTATTATGGAATATATAAGTAGGTATTGTTTAACCAACACTTACTTACGTGCTCCATTTCCATGCTAATTTTGGGACAATAGAATTATATTAATATATTATTCCTCACATCTATTACAGCGTAGCTAAGTTAAGCATCGATGTCTTTAACTTTATTTCTTAAAATAAATACTTAGTTGCAAAATTTATATGTATAACTAAAGTAAAATATAGAAACGAAGCCATTTTTATTACCTCTCTCTAAAATTACTAAAATAACAAAAACCAAAATAATCAAGCTTTGTACGTCAAAATAACATCAAAATTAGTACAGTACAGTATTTGACTGAAGCCATTTACAATGGTCTTTAATTAACGTTCTAAAATCATAGAGAATAGTCCTGCTTTGCATTTGCGTTAGTACCGGCCGCCCCCCATTAAATCATTTGACTCAAAGTTTAACAGTGAAAGAACATACAAATTAGAGAGTATTGCTGTAATAAATGGAGACTTAAACGGTTCTTCGCTCGCTTTTATCGCTGGAGGCGTAGGGCTGTCACCGCAGATGTTAATTAATTTTAAAATAAATGGAAACTAGAAGCGTTTGAAAGCGACAGAGACTTTCTTTACGGCATCTGTATAAAGTTGGAATACGTGCGGTAATGTTATCGTGCCGTGTTAGCTATGGTTTCGTTTGCACTGGAACAAATGGGCATTGCACACGCTACCTTGCGCATTTTCACGATACATACATACACATACACTCTTTCTTTCTTATCGAGTGTGTTGATAACGCTGGTGTCAGATTGATACTTACCAAAGATACCATAAATTGAAGAGATGATTTTTTATACGAAATTCACTATTAACGGAATGAAAACCTTTTGATATAGTTAGATAAAGTGGTATTATGGATCATGGTTGAAATATTACATTGCAAACCAGAATACTAATACTTAGAAGACAACATGTAATAATTTTATCAGCCCTACGTTCCATTTCTCGTGACGTTTCCGTTTATTTACTACGACTTACATTCCAGTAGCTATGTTCCATCTTAGACAGTACACTTGCACTCAGAGGCTGCAACTGCAAGTTAGCCTTTTAGTACTTTCCTCCCCTTTCATGTGATTCTTACTTGCCAATACCAGCCTTAATGGAGCTCTTTCCTTTAGTCTACTTTCTGCGATCAATAAAGTATTTTTCTAGTCTTAGACTTGAATTAATTAATTTAAAGGATGAAACAAGAATGCCGCTACCTCTAATATCACCGTACAATGCAAGGGAGCCAGGTAGACCAGATATTATATCTGAAACAAATGAAATTACTATTAAATTAGTTGATAAACAAAACTATTAAATTTAATTTGACATTTTTATTTATTCAGTATTTGGAATTTAATTAACAAATTAGTTTTTAAGAATTGTAGTGCCCTACTAGGGTTCCATTATGTACCTACTATAATTTATTAGTGACCTGTCTGTAATCTGTAATACAATGGATACAATAAAGTGAATTGAATTGAAAATGGTGAATTGAAAACATCTTCTAGTCCTTGTTTACAAACTCGCTCAAAAAGAGAAAAAGGACAAAAACAAAATAAAGGGTTTAAATCAGACTTTAAGCAAATATTGCCATAACATTTCTCCACAAGTCTGTTCCAAGAGGAAGGATATACCCTCCTGGTGCCATTGTTCGTCGCGACAAGGTGGAGACAGCCAGCTGTTAGCTAATGGAGACGCAAACCTGTATAATGTCTGTATAATTAGCTAAATTCTATTTTCATCGCCTTAATTGACCGAGCGAGCGAAGCGAGCGAAGGTCTCTAAATCGAGTTGGGGGCGAAACACATTGTTTGTATGTATGTATGTATGTTTGTACCGCGATAACTGCCGAACCGATGGTCAATTTTGATGAAATTTGGTAGGCATGTAGGAAATATCAATAGAATTTTCAAGTTCGTCGGGCATCAAAATCGGTTCAGTAGTTTTTGAAATATTAATAAAAATGTCCGCGATTATGTAGCAAACGAAACCATAGCGTGTTCTAACTTTGGATAACGCCATCTAGATTTTATTTAAGGAACTGAATTATGTTAGAAAAGTCGAAATCAGAGTATATCAATAAAAACGCGAGTAATAATCGCGAGGTCTAAGTTCGCGGCGAACTACTAGTATTTGCTTGTTTATTTTGCAATTTGCTTGGCTGGCCAAAAATACCTCTAGTTGCTGTTGTTAATTTCCTTTTATTGGTCTCGCAAAAATGTTTGCTTTTTCTGAATTGGGATTCAAAATTTTGGCAATTTTTAAACGTTTTAACGATTAAAATCACAATTTTAATATAACTAATCGAAAACGAATCACAAAGATATGATTAAAACGAGTCTGTGTACCTAAATACGAGGGCGGTAAACTTTATAATCTTTGACCTCATGCATGCATTTACTTTTTAAGAATCTCGCCTTAGCAATAAGAAAATCGCTGAGACCTTGATAATTACAAACCACAATATCTAGTGTTATAAAAAGTCACTTAAGACTGACCTTTGAATACTAAACTGCATAAGGTTTCAATTATGAAAACTACTTCGGTAATAAAACGATTTGAAATAAATTATGTTTTATGAGAGTTGAGCTTATTTTCACGTCAAGTTCATGTTGCAATGGCTATTACGGTGGAATGAAATTGGTTGCATTTGCATTCTAAGTGGACTAACTATATTTTATAATTTTTATGGCTACAAAAAATTAGGACGCGTATTTAGATTTCAGTTATGGTCAAAATATAAATTACTCGTTGCGAAGGTGCAATCATCATAAAAAAATTGTATGAGCTTGTGCCAAATAAATAAAAAATTAAATATTTTTTTTTTGTTTTTGATTTACTTTCAAATGTAAACCTAACATTGCATTAGAACTAAGTTTTAAGTGTGTTAAGATCAAACGATGTATGTTAATACTGTTGGTGTACCTCAATAAACGAAAAAAAAAAAAAGTTTCTACGTACACAAAAATCCCGACAGCTATATAATATTTTTTCACATTTAATGATTTTAAATTTTATATATGTGTCAATCTTTATGTTATAATATTTGTAATCAAAACAATAAAACTCGTCTTTTGAATGTTAAACCGATCCACAATTCCTCGCTACAAATCAATGTATAAGGGTTTCAGGATTTATAGTCCTATAAAATAATGCGTAGGGTTCAACATAAAAATGTACCTAGCCCATGCAATCCGTCTCATATTGACGACATAATAAATGGAAAATATCCAATACACCATTCTGGGTTTGGAACAATAAACTTTTTTTTTATTTCCGTTCGCCGTCGATGGGCGAGAATCGCCGAAATATATTTTGTTTCAATTTTTTATTCTTTTACAGCACAGCAATTTTTTTTGGTTAAATCTTTTTTTTCTAATGTTATAGCAATGCAAATACAGACTTTGTTTTATATAGCTATTGCAACACATAAAGCTCGTTACAGCTTTTTATTGTACAAAAAATTATCAGCAAAAAGATGTGTCAAATCTTGGATGTCTAAACCGAAAAGGGCACGCTGACATACAAACCCCATAGAGCAACACGGTCTCCTCGCGCGGAAGTCCTGGGTGTCTAAAACGGCCATTTTGATGAATCGGAATATGATCCATGTCTCATTTCCTAAATATTTAAAAATGAAACTTATGTTACTACTTATAAGGTTCATTTTTAAATGTTTAGGAAATGAGAAATGAATAATATTCTGATTCGTCAAAGTGGCCCTTTTAGACCCCCTGATTGCTCGTAGATAAATCCACGTGAAAAATGTTCTCGAAATTAATAGTAGATTATTAACCAAGGGCTGTATGACATCAATTGCATACGAGGTTTTTGGCGCCTGAGCGAAGCGAAGGCGCTAATTAACCTGAGTATGCAATTGATGCTTACGCCCGAGATAAATACTCTGCTTTACATATCGATTGTGAGGTAAGTAAACAACAAGACAGCAGGTTTCAATGAACATTTATTAAGAAGAAAAAAATGTGTATTTAATTAAAATAAATTGTCTAGATTCCGATTCGAGTAATTAATCGATACAGAGAAAAAAAATATTAACTTTTTAAAAATATTCTTCGTGCAGTATGAGTATGACAGTTCTTTTTTCAAATTCCAAAACCTATGCTGTAATGATAGTCATACACCCCGGCATTCAGGGGTGTAAGGGTGTACTTACAGAGCAAAAGATAAGTCTTGTTGTTTACTTACCTCACAATCGATATGTAAAGCAGAGTATTTATCTCGGGCGTAAGCATCAATTGCATACTCGGGTTAATTAGCGCCTTCGCTTCGTCATACAGCCCTTGGTTAATAATCTACTATTTTCCTTTGCTCTTGTCGATGTTAATACCTCCTTAAAACGCAACACACGCAACAATTGTTAAAGTTAATATTCAGAAAAACTTATTTCAAAACGCAATTTCCACAGTTTTACAGTCACAAGTTGCTTCGCCAGAATTTTCACGGGAAATAAACGAGTGTATTCTAAATAAAATACATTTGGTATGAGCAAACTCCCTAGGCACTCCTCGTTTGCTCATCATGAGCTGTAATGTTTTTAAAAAGTTTATTTAATAGCCTTGCCTGCCAGTACTGTGAGTTTTATGCTTTTTGAAATCATTTATATTTTATTCGCTCACATAATATATGATGAATGTGTACCAATGATATAGGCGGGGCATTTAAATTTTTTTCACCGACAAATTCCTACAACCATGATTCTTATACTTAACATTATTTTGATGTTTTTAGACATCCTTATATAAAAAAAAAGAATTTTGATGATCCGATATGAAATGGGAGGGGTAAATAAACTATACTGAATTGCTCGTAAACAAAAAAGTTTACAATAGAGATTACTGTTCACAATTGATTAATAAGACTTCATTTACCTGTAAATAAAAGTTGGCCGGTTTATAATAAGGCTTTCTAGTCATAAAATGTATTTTTAACGTTATAAATGTCAATATGGTTTTTATTTAATTACAGGAAATCGGGTTCATAAACATGAGTCGTTTTTTAAAATTAAGATTGAATAATTCACATTACGTACGAATATGCAATTTTCTCGACTGTAGAATTAAAAAAAAAATTAAAAGTTAATAAAAAAAAAACTGTTGTAGTCACCCTTATAAAAATTGAGGATATGGTTCATTACAATCGTATACGAATAATATATAAAAGTCACCATTGCTGGATTTTTTGTTTTTGTACAGGATGTTTTTAAAGTATAAAAATTACAACTCATTAAAAAATCCATTTCGGATTGTTATTTATTGGTGATTTTTTAAATCAAGCTTTTATTATTCGTAAGGAAACATGTAACAAAAAATCACCCTGGTAGGATTTTTTGTTTGAGAGTTATAACAATATGAGTCTTATAATAGCGTTTAAAAAAAAACGGCGGTGGTGATTTTTTTTTACACTTAAATTTGCAGTTGTAATATCATAATCTATGTAGTTTATAAAAATCACCATCGTAGGAGTTAATGTGATCACCTCCATACAACTGAAAATTCACAGCCCCGACTAATAACGAATTACTTTTTTTGTTCTATTTTCAGCCTATATAAGCCCACTGCTGGACATAGGCATCCCTTTTTTGACGTCACTTACTACGGTCCTGTGCCAGTCTCATCCATCGCTTTCCCGTAACGCAGACAATGTCATCTACCAGCGGGCTGGTGGCTTTCCTAATGGTCGTCTTCTTCTTTGTTAATTGATATAAATTGTGCTTCCATGCTGGTCTGGGAGCGAAGAAAAACATAGAATGTGCCAGCTGCTTCTCTTCCCGTGCAGATTGTATAAGTCAATCGAGGGAAGGGCTTTAAACTGGGGATTCCTCCACTCATAGCCGATGGGCTAGCAACCTGTCACTATACCTGAATCTCCATTCCATCAGTGAGCCCACCATTCAGCTAAGCGTGGCCTTCGCGTCTCAAGACTCTTGGATCTGTCTACCCCGTAAGGAAAAAAGACGTGATTCCGTGTATGTATGTATGTATAAATTGTGCAATTTCTTTTTTGAAAACGTGACATTTAGTAAAATGATTTTGCAACTATTATGTAAACATTATAGTGCAAAAAAAAAACATTAATTAAGTACACAGCTAAAAACGTCGAAGTTACGATTCAATGAACCCACAGTGTTTACCGATATCTTCCTCAGCATGACCTACTGTGAGACTCAAAAGGCTTTGAGTCGCGCATCGAACCTGCACTAATGTGTTAATCGATGAGCCACATTTCCTGCGCTAAGTGTGCCGCCATCCCAGCTCCTAATACACTTTATTTGACAAGGATTGTTGTTTTACTGGAAGGATAATATGTTACACTGAAAAAAATACTTACTTATACACAACCAAACTTTCATCAACCTATAACACAAGAAGTGACAATAATAGTTAACTTTTTTTAAAAATCAAGTTAACTTTATTAGTACCTATTTTGTCCAACTTTGGTTATTCCTCAGATAGCCAAAGTAGTTATCCTATTTTTTGAGTATAATACTATCTGAGACGCGGGATTTTACTTCCGTGGGATAATCGGAATAAAAAGAATAACCTATGTCACAGGTATATCGTTACCACGGCCACGTTAGCAAGATGCATCCCGATAAATAGGCACTACGCATCACACCCCGGGCTCCCGAAGGTAGTCAGGTGGTCAACCACCTTTTCCTTTTCCTTGGTGCTTCCTCGCAGGACCAAAGAGAAGAAAGGAGAGTGAAGGTAGGTACGAAGACCAATGAAAAGATGGCGCGATGACCTTGACGCTTACCAGCCAGATTGGTCAAACGTTGATATAGACGACAGGGATAGGTGGAAGCAAGTGGGGGAGACCTTTGCCCAGCAATGGCAAGAAGCCGTCAAGGTTAACTAAGAAAAAACAGGTAAATCACGCAGACACATTTAAACATTCGCATTTATAATATTAGTAAGACATAGGTAATTTGATTAAAACTAACGTGAGAAATAGTCATAATGATTTGATTTTTAATGACAAAACGCGTGAGTATCCGTATCAAAATCATTAAGACATAGGTACCTTTTAATTAGAGGTATTAAGGACTACCTTAAGACTACCTGTACCTAATATCTCTAATTAAAAGACGCCGATCTTAATAACGCCAACGATAGGGCGTGGTTAAAGTTGCCATGTACCTGGTCCAAAATTATATAATATCATTTCGACTCGATAAGAAGAACAAGAAGATTATGACTAATAGTGTCAAGATAACTAATCGTTTTACTTTATTAAAATGCTTAGCCATCTTAACTCATTTTTAAGTATATTAGTAGGTACCTATAAAACAATAACTTATAGCAGTGCATTCATACAATTACAATAAGTATAAATATTAAATATGTTGCCATATCTTGTTCTTCTTTAGATCTATCGACTCCGGGTCGTCTGGTCTTAATAATTGAATATAAGTCTTATGACTCCGCAATAAGAGAGGCAGTAAGTCGAATTAACTTCAAATTAATTTTTTGTCTTATGTTGCTTTCAATTTGAAGATCAAATTTTTATTCAAAGATATTTTAGAAGTCAGTCAATTTTGAAGCGGCTGAAATTATTTTTATTTAATAAATTTCATATTTACTACACCAGTCTAGGATGTGACGAAAACGGAATATTCAACGAATTGGTCATTTATTTGAACTAGACATTCTGCGCCTAAAGGATACTAAAATTGTACAACTCTAGCTTTGTTGAAATCCAAAACATTTTTGTTACAAAATGTTAAAGAAAATAGTGCTTGTAATCAATTGGAAATATGCAAAAGGGTCGAGTGAAACATCAGTAGCAGTAACTGAAAGCAATTTGTACATGCTCGTACATAAAACAGATAAAAAATGCTTTTCGATTCGTTTTCGGCCTCTGTTGACGCCGAAATGTCGTGTTCAATTGAAACTATTTTGTCCATTGCTTCATGAATCGAGAATCGTGACCCTCACATTAGATACACAGAAATATGGAAAGTATTTACTCTTTTCTGACCCACATTTTTTGGTAAAATCATACCTAGAAATAAATATCATTCGGTGACTTATTTTCACTCTTTTTGAAGCACATTCTTACTCTTTCTTTTCGTGTGAATTGAAAGCCAAAATTTCATTTGCCTGACTGTATTTGTCAACTGCCTCCCTAAACTTAGATCATGATAACATACCACGAAATATAAAAAATAGTACCTACCAAGAAAGGATCTTTTTAAATTTCACCCTTAAAATAACGTGAAATAAGATGAAACCGCTGGCAAAAGAAAGTTTAAAATAATATAGGTGTTATAAAAGCACACACAGCACAGTATGAATGAAATTCTAATTGGAAGTAAGACGTAGGTATGCATGTGAAAATATTATGTTTGTGAAATTTAATTGAAATTTCTGTTTTCTTCAGAAAGATACAGTGAACAACTGAGCAAAAGTAATTAGAACGCATGGTTGTATTAACATCAAAAACAGCTGTGCCATTATCTTGTTACTTAGGTACCTATGTTGATACGAAATTCAGAAGCAACATGGCGACCCCTACTGCTAGTTTCCTGTTAATAATCTTAATTTCTTTCTAGTACTACCCAATTTAATGTCTATGTCTACTTGGCTTACAAAACAGATACAAAACTACAAATTTTCGAAGTGGAAATTTTTTTGGCGCGCTGAGTACCTTATTTAACTCAGCCAAAACGTGGTAATGTAACCACGTGAATAGTTATGTGATGTAACTGTGGCTACGCTTGTTCGGTGATATCGATTCAAGTCGACAAGAAAGACCTCACCTTGGTTTCTTTGCCTTGGTGAAGTATTCACTTGGTGTTCTTAAGCACATAAAACTTTTATTTCGTTTATATTTGTAAAGGGAGTAGAACAAAGAACTTATACAAATTGCCTAGGTAAAATAGATCAACATTTTTTAACCACAGAAAGGATCAAGATCAAAATGAGGATTTTCAAAACAGGATTCAAAACAATTGAAAACTAATTTTTGTAACAGTCAAAATTTGTAAATTGTTGTGAACGTGGCTTTAAGAAGGTAAAACTTGAAATTTCCAAATGACGAAATGTTACCATAAGTTCAAAGTAAAAGTTGCAATAAGACCTAATGGGAACTTAAAATTTGGCAACAGCTCTACAGTCCACATTGCAGTTACAAAACTTGCTCCATTCGCTTCTTCACCAACAACTATAAATAATTATCTGAAAGGAAGTAAATGGTAGGGGCCAAGAATTTGAACTTCGGCGGTATTCGCCCCAAGTAACGCTGGCAACGCGAACTTTGCCGATAATTATCGTGAAATATGTCTCCTTGCGACAACTTGCTATGAAATGCACGACATTACCTAACATCTCTAATATAATTCGCTTGATGAGATTGCTATAGGTACTTACTCAATGAACACAAGTAGTGCCGTAAGATTTCTGGTAAAGTATGGCATCACAAAATTTTGTCGTTAGGGCGTTGCATAAGACGATTTAGAGAAAAACCACTGAATTGTCATTGATGATGTGCAGGTTTTAATTTCAGTAATCCTATTTCCACAAAGTTTGTATGAATAAGGATCCGCAGATTCAATAAAAGTATCAACAACATCATCAAGAATTTACTGAAATAGGTAGGTAATTTATACGATACCAGTATTCTTGATGATGTTGTTGATACTTTTATTGAATCTGCGGATCCTTATTCATACAAACTTGACTTGTTTATAATATTGATCACGAATGGATCGTAGAATTTGTAAATGGCAAACAAAATAACTTGAAAGAAGCAATACACAAACTACCTCTCATTTTACCCGTTTACTACGAAGGTACCTTTGTTATACAAAGTTAGACAGGTGATGAAGAAATCCTTTGAAATTACCGTCACCCTAGACTGTAAAGTCGGAGCTAAAAAATTAGTAAAAACTCTTGATCATAAATTTGAATTCCAACAGCTGTCCCAGGCCATATAACATAAAAGACATGGTACCCAAATGGCAAAACGGGCTAAATTTCCACCGATTGCAACCGATGCAACGCCCCTTCCGTGTAGGGGTATAAAACTGTGCTCATTTAAAATTCAGCCCATGTCGGTACAAACCGCAATTAGTATGGGATACGCTTTCAAACTACCCGATTTACAAGGTTCAAGAGAAAACTAGCACGTTCTACGGATTTATTTTAATTTATGCATCACACGCCAGGTGATTGGTAAAGTGATTTTATTTTTTCTTTGTTGGGCATGGGCACATGTTGCTCTGTTCTAAACTGTTTTTAACAGCAGCAATTTTGTAAATTGGTAGTGTTTACCTTGGTGTAATAGCTGTACCAGAAGGATTACCTATCATTACTGGTACCAGTTATTAAGTATTTTTAACTAGTGCATAACTAATCATCTTTTTATAAAAGTTAACTTTGTAATTCAATATGGAAAATTATTAATCCGAAGCGGTAGCTCTGCCGGTAATATATTTCAACTTGCTGACGTACAAAAGTACTGATTCCCTCCATAAATTTCCTAGATTTATACTTGATCCGTTAGTTTAGTTGCCAGCTTCAGCTGTGGAAACCATTTACGTTATTGCAAGACTTGAAACTGCGGGCAAAGAAAAAAATACTTTTTTTAAAGTGCGCGAGAGACACTTTAAATTATTGTTTGTGTCTTAGATTCTGACATCAACTAGGTTACAAAGTTACTATAAAATTTAAGATATTATATAATTTGTATATTATTGGGTTAAAACATAGTAGCCAGTAAAAGTTTTATATCAATCTATCTATATTATATTTTATATATATATAACTCAAAGGTGACTGACTGACATAGTGATCTATCAACGCACGCACAGCCCAAACCACTGGACAGATCAGGCTGAAATTTGGCATGCAGGTAGATGTTATGACGTAGGCATCCGCTAAAGATTAACGCGAGCGAAGCCGCGGGCGCCAGCTAGTATTAAATACAGCTAAAGAGTTAGTCTCTAATGTGTATCTACCTATATTTTACAAATTATTTTTTTTTTGAAGAAACATTTACGCCTCCAGGTGTGCTGTATGTTATAGAAACGCGGTTTAGCTTTAGTGTATAAAAACAGATTTTATTTATCTGGCTTTTAAGACAGATAGTGAAAAAATCCTTTCAAATTACCGTCGACTAGATTGATGATGAAGAAATCCTGTCAGAAATCTGGGCAATGGCCCAGCACTGGGATACTACCCCGTTATACCGCTAATAACTAAATAGCTAAATAAACGCATGTCTGAAATATTAATTTGAACATCAGAAAAATTCTATTCTTAAACAAACAATTAAATGAGTAAATAACAGAGTTTGCAAGCAATTAAAATTAAGCTTAATTAATGTGTTGTTGTCTATAAAGCCTGTAACAGGCACACACGATTTATACATTTTCAAGCAATTAATTTTAGGTAATTAAAAAAAAATAATAAAAACTTCATCACACATTAAGTTCGCCTTTTATACCTACCAGATGTATTATATTTATTTATTTTATTTTATTTAACCTTTATTGTACAAAAATACAAAGTAAACGTACAATAGGAGGGCTTAATGCTAAAGCATTATCTACCAGCCAACCTTTGGGTTATGCAGAAATTTTTAAATATTTTTTTTTTTTTTTTTAAATTTTATATTGTTTTAATAAAGTCTTAAACAAATAATAATAAATAAATTAAGAATAGTGACAGCATTTTTACATAAGAGACTTTAATTTTTCTTAACTTTTATGACATTAGATTGACCTCGAAAAAAGTTAAACCTAATGTCAAAACAGTTATATTAATAGTTTACCGTAGTTTTCAAGCAATAAAACGTTTCTAAATCCTAACTCAATTTGAAGCCCAACTCGCAGCAGTCGCAGCCCACAGGGAGGTCAAAGTTGGATCATAAATAAAAATTCTCTGCCAAGGTCAACACAGCTTCAATGGCCACGTATGTTCAGGCCTAACTGCCAAAACTTTATTACGAATTTTACCGGAACCGTCAAGATTCATCATAATTTCAGGTGCAGCAGGAAAAAAATAGTATTTTTTGATGTTATTTTGAAATATCAAAATCAATGTAGATATAAAGGATCACTCTTAGCTGTCCGCTTAATTTACAATTTATTAAAATCACCCAAACGTGGTAAATTTTCATCGAAATTAAAACTGGTTTAAAATTAGTACACTTATTTTGTTTTTTCTGCTTTACATAAATTTTCCTTTCCTTCTTTGAAAGGTCAAGTTTCAATAAAGAATTTCTGATTTCTCCTGTTTATAAGTAATTATTAAAATTAAAATAATTAATCAAAAACGTGTTCAAAATAAACGTGTTCAAAATAAACTTAGCTGTATGAATCTGTATTGGTTAGTATTCAGAATAGTATTCAGACATGAAATCCATTGAGAATATGAGGAGCCCGGCTAAACACAAATAGCTGAAAACGCGAGTGAGTGAGAAAACCTTGTTGGTCCCAGAGCGGAGCTGGCATTATGAACTATAAGTGGATTCAGAGCTTGATAAGTAGTTTCGAGCACAACTCATCCCGGCGGGATTGTCAAACTGGTAAACAAATTCATGGTCAAGGTCAACACCGACCGTGGGTACTAGCCTAACGTAACCTTATTATGAATTTTTGGCAACACAATGTTGAGTTTCGTTGTGTTTTCCGGTGCAGCGAGCCGAACAATATAATTTGTTTGATATTCTTGTTGTAAGGGCGCTTTGCATGTATGTATCCTTCATTTTATAGGTTAATGGTATCAGAAAGGGAGCGTTTGAGTGGATTAATTCTAACGATACGTGCTTTCGCATCTTTATACAAAAAATAAACAATATTATTGGCAGTTTATATTAATGAACTCACCCCATTTAATTATAAAAATTAATTAGGTAATTCCCTCAGAGAGAAAATTGCTATGCGGCTGTAATAGTTGTGAATTTGCAATGAAGTTGAGTAGGTTGATGTGCTGTTATCATTACCTATTTTTCAAAAGAGCGTTTATTTTGTATACCTGACACATTTCTATTAGTACCGCCATGGAATATAATAGAATTTAAACCGTAATATTCCTCTCGTTATTTGTTTGAAACGAACTTTGTTCTCCCAAAGCATCACTCTCACACATCACTTCACAAAGCTATTTGGACTTTTGAACTGCCTCGTAAACATCAAAATGTTTTTGTGTTATTCACGTCAAAGGATTAAAGCCTTAGTAACCTTCATTGCTCTGTCATTCGTAAAGACCATATGACGATTATGAAAGAAAAGCCTTTTAGTTTATCTGATGTTTTTGACATTAATTTGGCAACTCTCTGCTCAACCCTAAGGTTTGACTGTGAGACAAACCTTTTGTTTTGTACGTTTGTATGTGTGTACAATAAAGTTTTAATAAAAATAAATAAGATAAACATTAGGGATGAAATGATTAGAGAGTGCATTGTATCAATTCATTTATTCATCATATTCAAGTAGTTGTTGAAATTAATTTACCTTTTATATATTTAACATTACCAAGTTCCCGTGTGTTTTAATTAACCATAGGTGAATGACTTGAATGAATATATACGTTATTTCCGATTGTATACAGGGTTATTTGTATTAAACGCAAAACCTTCCTAGGGGCGAAAGTACTCATAAATATGAACATATTTTTGTATGGAACCGACTCAGAAATCTCAAAAAAAAAACAGCTGTTCCATACATTTTGGGCGAGTAGGTATTGCAAATTGTATGGAACAGCTGATTTTTTTTTTTGAGATTTCAGAGTCGGTCCCATACAAAAAGATGTTCATATTTATGAGTACTTTCACCCCTAGGAAGGTTTTGCGTTTATTACAAATAACCCTGTATATGTAGAGTAGAATGGTAAATAATCATGTTTGCGAGGGGTTCGTTTCATTTGTTTGAACACAAGTCCTAATCATATTATTTTCTCTCATGCGAAAATTTTACAAATATTATTTCCATACATTAACTTGCCGATGATAATGATGAGTAATATAATATACAAATTACACTCTTCTTATTAACTGTGTTCATACAACACCAGTGTGATTATCACAATCAATAAGATAATATTCAAATTAAAGTCAATTAACCTTATGACCTTAGGTAATAGGTACCTACCTAATAAGGTACCTATTGATATTTCTCAAGTCGCCAAAACGCATTTGACCTCAAAAACAAAAAATAAAAACATATTTATTGCCAAACTAACAGTGGCATCATCATCATCATTGGCCAGCACATCTTTTACAGATGATTCTTGCAGCGGCTGTGTCGTAGTCAAAATTGTCCTTCAATTTTAGTTGGTGAATTTGCCGCATCTTCATAACAGTGGCATGCTTAATAATATGCCTTATATTTAAACTGCACAAAAGTAGACAAAGGAATGCCTTAGTTTGTGCTGTCACCAGCTATGAGTTGGAGACAATGCTGATTTTCAGGCAGTTCTTAAATTCCCAAAATACAGATAGCCTAGTTTGGGAATTACTGTGACAATCCTTCTGTATTCTACCTTGTATTGTTTCTTAACGACTTTTATCTCGGTCATCTCCGTGAGTTTCTATGATGCCTCCCACCAATCGAATTACAGGTTAATTCCTAGCTCGGTGGTGGGTTGCTATTTACGGAGCAAGCGGATTTGCCAATTTACTATATTGTATATTTAAATACTGTTGTAAGAAACTTGCCAATAAATTATTATTATTATTATGTTGGTACGCTTTTCACAGCCACGGGTCCATTGGGACCCGGTCCTTTGAGGCGTTCATGGGGCCAAAGCCAACATGAAGAGGCCTTTTTGTACCTTTTTAATCAAAAAGTGAGATGGCTGCATCTACGGAGATCTGTCCCTTAGTGTACCATAGGGATATACTAACGGACAGTCCTCCACAGCTGCCGAACTATTGCCAGGTAGGGATTAACAAGGTTTGGGCTATGTGGATGGGATGCTAGTGGACTGGATTGCTGGGTTATGGAGTGAGATACGGACATCTACCTTTAAATCTCTCACAAAAATTTAAGTTAGGCAGATGGTGACTTGCTGCTCTTTGGCTGTACAGCCTGTGGGCCTCCCTAATTAAGCCACCAGTTGGCGGCCAGGGCGCAACACAGTGTGAGCAGCTAAGGGTGTCGAGAGGTGCGGCTCCGGTTTCACCTTCACGGGGGTGAGCCCCGAGAGCGGGTTTCCCCGTTATTATTATTATTACCGTCATCTGCGGCAATATTTGTATACACATGTGGGGCAAAATATGTGTGTAGAAACGGTGGTGGCTGAGTAGTAGGGCGCCCGCCTGTGGGTTCTAAGGTCCCAGGTTCAATTCTTGCCCTGGTTATACGTGAGTTTGTATACCAATCTGACTCATGTAGCTACCTAAGTTAGTTTTCATCGACCACCACTTGCTTCCGGGGAAGGAGAACATCGTGAGGAAACCTGCACTCTAGTTGATGATAATCATCTAATGTGTGAAATGGAGAAGGCAATGGCATACCACTCCGTTAAGATAGCCAAGATAGTCGTCGTATGTGTTTCATTCCATATAATAACCACGATCCTCAGTCATGAGGAATACGATTAAAGGAAAGGAAATGGGGCAAAAAGGTTATATTTACAGCATAGGGCAAAAGCAGTAATGTTTGTAATATAAGGCAAAACCGCGGGGCAAATGTGGAATAAACCATCCAACTCCATACAAGTTCCAGTCTTCACGGCCTCTTAGAAACCGGAGCGAATGAGCAAAGTTCGTCTAAAAATAATGAAACCGTCTCTCAAAGCGGCTTTAATTTAAATTCCGAACTCACATTTCGCATGCCATTATTCAATGTAGGCGCCCCTAAATTATTTATCATCATTCAAGTATTCTCTCCAATCCCATTGAATATAATTTAGGTCACGCGAGGCTTGCTGCCCCTTACAAACCTGAATTAAAGGGATAAAAAGCGAAATGCTTTCGTACTAATGAAGGAATTCTGCAGACTTAGCTTAGGTTGGTACTTATACAATTACACTAGATTTGCACTAAAGGGAGATATTAGGAGCACCCATAACCGGAGAGCATGTATAAAGAGAGTGATGAGTGTAGAGGAAGCAAGAGAGATCTGTAAGGATCGTAGCAGGTGGAAATCGCTAGTCTCTACCTACCCCCACGGGGAAAAGGCGTAATAATATGTATTGTAATTGAAAATATGTAGTTTTGATAAGATGCAGAAGATAGACATTTAAATTGTATCAGTGTCGTTTCTCAGTATTTAGTCATTTTTGTGACATTGATTCATTTCAGCAAGTAAAAAAATTATATAACAAATCAAGTTTATTTAACTTTCTTTAAGTGGTCAAATAAAACATTATCTGGCCCTAAACTTCGACGCATATTTCGTATCAAATCGATGTATTCTCAAAAGTTCCTAAACGGATTCCCAAAAGTTGTGAGATATGTCTCAATAATAAACTAAAATGTCATTTTTCTGTAGTAGCTTTTAGTAAAATTGCAGTTCGTTATATCGTTTATTTAAAGGATAATAGACGTATGACAAAAATTTCGTGAAAGTGACTTCAAAAAATAATAAGGTTTTAAGATTTAATCGTATATATTTTTTGTATGTAGATTTGTTGGTATCTTTATCATCTAGACAGTAGATGTTTGAAAAAATAAAAATTGTTTTTTTTTTACTTCATGGATATTCTTATAAATCACACTGATTGAGCTATATAGCCCCTAAGTAAGTTTGAGACTTGTGTTATGGCATACTAACTCAACGATACTATATTTTATTACAAATACATATATAGATAAACATCCAAGACCCAGGTCAATCTGAAAAAGATCATTTTTCCATCTTGCTCTGACCGGGAATCGAACCCGGGACCTCCGGTGTGGCAGTCCGGCGTGATGACCATTAGGCCACGGAGGTCGTCAAGATATCGTATCCATGGAAGTAATAAGTTGTTGTACAAAGTACTTATTACTTCTATGATCGTATCTTACTCGTAGATAGATAAATAACCAACGACGCGATAACATAAAGATGTCACTCGTTTGACAAACTTCCAAAGCAAAAGTGCATAAAACTATAACAAAGAAGTGGCAAAGTCGAATGATTTGGGAATTTCCGGACGATTCCGGGATATAATTCGGGACGATAACTTTCCCGTCTTCAAATCTGTATCCCAAAAGTTGGACAAAACAATCGAAGTTCGTGATTCGAAAGGATCGCTATAGATACTTGGTGGATACTGCAATTGATTTTACTTCATTCTTCTTCTTAAGTTGTTTTCACGAGATTACTGCTTTCAATCGCCTGATTATTTTATAAAAAAATCGTTATAAAATGTACAGACTACCGTAAAATAGCATAATTACGCTTCTGAAAATAAGAATATTTTCCAGTTCCAGGAATTTCTGAACGGAATGCTGAATTACCATTTTGTAACGGAGGTCTTTTGAGAGGTTTTTGACCTTTAAAAGGACGTGTATTTTTACTGTTCAATACAGAGATCTAATGTAAACTTACTGATAGACGTGTCTTCTATTCTCCGTCTGGCTATGACCGACTATTGTACTACGAAGGTAAAACAAATGGAATTCTCTCCTCTTTGAAAGCAAATTTCAAAGCGTTCAATATGAATATTCTTACTGAACTCAGTATTGAGTGCTTCTAACTCAGTTATTGAACGAAAGTATGAAATATCTTATATTTTCTTATTTTGTTTTTAATTTTGAATATTTTAGAATATTTTAAAATCCTGAGCTTCTTGTCCTTTTCAATATTTTAATGAAATTATTTAGTATTCTAGAGATCATTCAAGTCTAAAGATAAAAAAAAATCTAATTTCATTTTCCCCAACATTGATAAGTATATACTTTCAAATGACGTACATATGTATTACTACGTAACATATGTTATTATTATTACATTATTTTTATCAAATTACCATTAATTTTTACTCATGCACTACAATACAAGAGAAAAGGAAAAATAAATACCTACATTAAAACACAAATAGTTTTGATACTTTTTCCTAGGTTAAAAAATAAACTCCATGGAAGTCGGTTGATAAAACAAGACAACAGTAAATATAAAGAACATTATAAAAATAAAAGAGGTATTATATCTCATTTACTCTTGCCACTGTTTCACAGGAGGATCAAGCTGTATAAGCAGGATAATGATACTGACCCACCCTGTATAGGTACGTTTTGTGGACTCAGGACGGAGATTTCAAAGGATTAGTCTTTCATTATGGACTTTGTACGTGTGCAGCCTTGGAATATCTTTTTTAATCGCTTCATGTGCCTTCTTGGTCATGAATGATCATATTTATTTTACAGAAAAATGTATTTTCACAAAATTATAACTGACTATAATTCTTTTACTACACTAGATCACAATTTTTTTTAATAACAGCTGTACATACATTTCTTAAAATGTATTTTTTTTTTTTTTTTTTACAAATATCTGCTTTGTTTTATACGAGTATTTTTATTAATTAACTCACCGCTAGGAAATTCTCTCGTTTTTATAGGTACTAGGACAAATTCTTTTTGTGTTTTGTCAATTTACCATGTAAATTGTACAAGATTATGAAAGCTCAAAAAAGAGCACTAAAGCTGCGTGTCCACCAGAGATGGGCAAAATGTAATCAGATTAATGATTAAGGATTGCGATTACATTTTGTAATCTTCAATCATGATTACAGATTACAAAAAGTAATCCAAAATGTAATCATATCGGTGATTAATGATTATTAGTTTGTAATCGTAGTTAGATTACTTTTTTGATTACTTTTTTTAATTACTTTTTTTGATTAATTCACGAATAAATCATCCGCGGATAAATTGGCCACGAATAAATTATCCATGATATCATCCGTCATTAGAATAACGAATAAAGTACGTCATCATTTTCATACAATCGTTTTAGGTAAGTAAGGTAAGTATGCTTGTTTTTGATGTAAAACTTCTGCCCTCTCGCTTCTAACAATCTGTGCGAGTGATTTCGTAGTGAAAAACTATCTCGAAGATCTGAGAGCTTTTGAGGTGATATCTATAACAGTTATCGCAATAAAGATATGTTGAGGCAGAATATCCAATTCGCAAAATGTCCAGCGGTCGCAAAATGTTCAATTTGCAAAATGTCCATTTTGCAAAATGTCCAATTCGCAAAATGTACAACACGCAAAATGTAAATTTCGCAGAATGTCCAATTCGCAAAATGTCTAATTTGCTAAATGTATATTTTGCAAATTGGACATACTGCGAACTGGACATTTTGCGTGTTGGACATTTTGCGATTTGGACATTTTGCGAATTGGACATTTTGCGAAATGAACATTTTGCGAATTGGGCACTCTGTGTATTGGACATTCTGAGAACTGAAAATTTTGCAAATTGATCGTTTTGCGACCGCTGGACATTTTGCGAATTGGATATTCTGCCTCAACATATCTTTATTGCGATAACGGTTATAGATGATTTGATGATGGATTTCGTAAATTTTGCGAATGGACATTTTGCGAATTGGACATTTTGCAAATTGGACATTTTGCGAATTGGACCTTTTGCGAAATCCATACTTATATCATAGCCTACCTATATGATTCTTCCAATTCGCAAAATGTCCAATTTGCAAAATGTATTGGACATTTTGCGAATCGGACTTTTGCGAAATCCATAGACAGAATTTTCAATTCGCAGAATGCCCAATTCGCAAAATGTCCATTTCGCAAAATGTCCAAATCGCAAAAAGTGCCAATACATTTTACAAATTGGACCTTTTGCAAATTAGACCTTTTACGATATCCATACATATATCACAGCCTACCTATATATGATTCATCCAATACGCAAAACGTTCAATATGCAAAATGTTCAGTTCGTAGAATGCCCAATTCGCAAAAAGTTCATTTCGCAAAATGTCCAATTCGCAAAATGTCCAAATCTCAAAATGTCCAAATCGCAAAATGTCCAACATGCAAAATGTCCAGTTCGCAGAATGTCTAATTCGCAAAATGTCCAATGTAATTTGCAAATTGGACATTTTGCGAATTGGACCTTTTGCGAAATCTATACTTATATCACAGCTTACCTATATGATTCATCCAATTCGCAAAACGTCCAGCGGTCGCAAAACGTTCAATTTGCAAAATGTTCAGTTCGCAGAATGTCCCATATACAGAATGCCCAATTCGCAAAATGTTCATTTCGCAAAATGTCCAATTCGCAATATGTCCAATTTGCAAAATGTATTGGACATTTTGCGAATTGGACATTCTGCGAACTGGACATTAAGCGTGTTGGACATTTTGCGATTTGGACATTTTGCGAATTGGACCTTTTGCGAAATCCATACTTATATCACAGCCTACCTATATGATTCATACAGTCGGTCATCGAAAGCCCCTATTTGCTAATTGGACATTTTGCGAATTGAAACTTTTGCGAAATCCATATTTATATCACAGCTTACCTATATAATTCATACAGTCGGTCATCGAAAGCCCCTATTTGCTTAGAAAATCGCAGACATACAAGATACATACTGACTGGATATCGAAGCGCATTTATTATAAAAATGCTTAAAAACATGGTACACCCTCATATTACAAATTATTATTTAAAAAACAATCATTTTATAAACAACGCTTGTAAAACTATACATTTGAAAAACATATGCTTTGCAAAACTCATTCTTTTAAAAATGGATCATTTTACAAACTAATTACTAGACAAATATTGTGTTTTTCCAAATTATCATTTTACAAACAAATTATTTTACTAAATTTTCCATTGGTAAAACAACGTTAGACAAAATATCTTATGGCAAATACATCGTTTGATAAATATTATTTATCAAAACTAGAAGAGATTAGTTTCAAGTTTAAACTCACTGATCCCAAGATATTCATCGTAGGGATAGGTACAGAAGTCATTACTCGTTTTTTATTTGTAAATAAACTCACAAATCATATTGTGACATGATATCAACATGCTAACCTTTTATTGTGTCACTCACACCGGGTGGGGGACCTGGTAACCTGCATGCAACACAGGATCTTTGATACCTAGCGCGGGCACCAGATCTCCACAACGATACTGTCCTTTATGGTATTAAATTTAATTAATGTTTATCACATACCTATGTAATGTAGTCCAAGGCCATTTTTTGTGGAGTAAATAAACAATTTTTAGTCTTTTAATAAAAAAAAAAGAAAGTTTGTCTCCAAACGATCTGAGCTGTAACATAGGTTCAGGTTATTTTTTTTATGACCGAAAGACTTGAGGGCAGAAAATAAGTTAGGTTCAGGTTATTTTTTTATGACCACCCGGAAAGACTTTGAAGGTGGAGAAGAAGTTAGGTTTAGGTTATTTTTTTATGACCACCCGAAAAGACTTTGACGGCGGAAAAAAGTTAGGTTCAGGTTATTTTTTTTATAACCACCTAGAAAGACTTTGAGGGCGGAAAATAAGTTAGGTTCAGGTTATTTTTTTTTATGACCGCCCAGAAAGACTTTGATGGCGGAAAAGAAGTTAGGTTCAGGTTATTTTTTTTTTATGACCACCCGAAAAGACTTTTAGGACGTAAAAGAAGTTAGGTTCAGGTTATTTTTTTTATGAGCACCCAGAAAGACTGAGGGCGGAGAAGAAGTTAGGTTCAGGTTTTTTTTATGACCACCCGGAAAGACTTTAAAGGCGGAAAAAAGTTAGGTTCAGGTTATTTTTTTATGATTACCCAGATAGACTTTGAGGGCGGAAAATAAGTTAAGTTCAGATTATTTTTTTTATGACCACCCGGAAAGACTTTAAAGGCTGAAAAAAGTTAGATTCAGGTTATTTTTTTTATGACCACCCAGAAAGACTTTGAGGGCGTAAAAGAAGTTCGGTTCAGGTTATTTGTTTTATGACCACCCGGACAGACTTTGAGGGTGAAGAAGTTAGGTTTAGGTTGTCTTTTTATAACCACCTGAAAAGACTTTGAGGGCGGAAAAGAAGTTAGGTTTAGGTTATTTTTTTTATGACTACCTGGAAAGACTTTGAGGGTGGAAAAAACGTTAGGTTTAGGTTATTTTTGCCATTGGTATTGCTTAGCTTTTGGCCAAAGAAGCTGCCAGCCCTTGATTAATAATGTACCTATAGTAGGTTTGTAAAATGATGTTTTTGTCAAGAGAGTTATTTGATGAAATAAAACTTTATGAAATAAAAGTTTTA
The DNA here is from genome assembly GCA_018467065.1 of Ephestia elutella. Classification (NCBI taxonomy): domain Eukaryota; kingdom Metazoa; phylum Arthropoda; class Insecta; order Lepidoptera; family Pyralidae; genus Ephestia; species Ephestia elutella. Next base: position 7,270,349 of record CM031581.1, on the reverse strand, counting down.
TACTCGATACATTTGTAGAGTAAAACATTTATATAAAAAAAAGTTTGTAAAATGAAACGTTTTTAAAATAACGAGTTTGTAAAATGAAACATTTTTAAAAGGTATAGTTTTTTAAGTGATAGTTTATAAAGTGATGGTTTGTGAAAGGTTTTTTGGTGAAACATTAGTGAACCAAAATACGCATGTAATTAGATTACTGACTACTGTAATCAAAACTAACGATTACAAATGTAATCATGATTGAAAGTAATCTAGATTGAAAGTAATCATGATTGATGTAGTCATGATTACTTTCAATCAGATTATTAATCCGATTACAAAAGTAGTTGATTACGCCCAACTCTGGTGTCCACTAGATCAGAATCGGAGCGTACGCAGCGGGTGGATTTGATACTTTGTATTGATTATGAAAAAGCATTTACCAATCCAGTGGATACATGTATTTTCGAAAGTCATGGTTGCCACGGCAATGGCAATACTTTATAAGTATTTCGGGAAGAGACAGATATTTATTTTAATTAATAAGAATAGCAACCAACACAAATATAATTTGTTCTAGCTAACATACCTAGCTGTTTTTTGGCAAACACAGAAGAAATAACACAAGTAAATCATTTCTTTGTAGAAATTATCATGAATAATATGTATGAGCGCAGCTCAAAGGAACGAACGTAAACATTTAATTCGGTTATGTGTTTCGCAAAATTCGACAAAAAAAATACAACCCGGAACAGGTAATGACAGTTTTCCAGAATAAAATTCATACATAGTTTAGTTTGCGACTTTGAATTCAGTCTACGTCACATTAAAATGTATCTATTTCATCCTTCGAGCAACAAGGACTTCCGTGCGCGGCACGAGTCCATGTTGCTCTATGATTTCATCATGTATCATTTTGTTTCGCCAGAAAACGTAATCTACAGTAAATGATGCAATCAAATTCTTTGGCTGAAGGTCGAGGTCATAAATAATTATCGTCAGCATTCCATGACAGCTGGATAAGCCTCCTTATGTCAACGCCAACCTTCTCGCAATCCAGTTCTTGCAAGCAATATCGTCATTGTCGTGGAATGAACTACCATACATGAGAAGATTGATAGAAAACTCATGTGGCATGAGAAGGATTCGAACCTGGAACCCTTGACCACAGGCAGACCTCTTAACCACTCAACCACCAACGCTTCTTGGGAAAACATACAAGAAGTTAATTCCAAGGCGTTTTCGACAGCAGCGCTATAGCGGAACATGAAACAGGCTATAAACCCAATGTGACGCTCAATTGACAGTTTAAGCTAATGACGCCCTTATTCCTACCATCTCAAGGGCTGTAATCTCGTGTAATTGCTCTCATAAACATAGTATATTACTCTTTAATTAACGGCCTGAATTATAAATGATGGCAATTATTATTATGAGTACTGTAAAGCATTAGTTCGAGATTAAACAGTTGTTTTGACTGCTATGAAATCAGTTTATTACTACGGGCCATAAAAAGTGCACCTAGGCAGCATACACTCGTATATATTCTTATACTAGCTGCGCCCCGGGGCTTCGCTTTCGTAGGAATTTCGGGATAAAAAGTACCCTATGTTCTACTATGCTATTCCCGGTATTTTTCTATCCGTATAGCAAATTACATCGAAATCCGTCCAGTAGATTTCACGTGATTAAGTAACAAACATCCTCACAAATTCACAAACTCACATTGAAACTTTCGCTTTTATAATATGCCGACCGATTTCGGTCATATTCTCATTCTCATAATTTGTTACAATGCGGACCTTCGTATTATGGGAGAATTAGGAGTACCCATGACAGGTGAGCTTGATTTAAGAAAAAGAGTATCTAATAAGTTTAGAGTAAGCAAGAGAGAAGTCTCATTCTCATAATTTGTTACAATGCGGACCTTCGTATTATGGGAGGATTAGGAGCACCCAATACAGGTGAGCTTGCTATATGAGAGTATCTAAAGAGTTTAGAGGAAGCAAGAGAGAAGTCCTTAAGGATAACAAATAGAAATCTCTTTATTCCTTTGGCTCTTTGCAGTTTAATCCCAAGGATATTATGATTCTATTATGGTTGGAGCTGACCAGGACTCTAATACCACTCTCCAGTCGGTTGTTTAACACGCTGTTTACTACTAGTGTATCGGGTATTGACCCTAATCGTAACAAAAATGGGGATGTTCCTCGACTTCAAGATGTGGCAAGGATGTGCCATGGCAGAATAAAATCCTAACTCAATGGGTAGAATAAATAAATGTAAATAAATGCGAAAGATAGTTTGTTTGTTTATTTATTTGTTGGCAATTTGTTGGCTTGCTTATTACCCCTTCACACTTTATCTACTGTACTAATCTTCCTGAAATTTCGCATACAAATAGTTAAAATTACTGAGAAGGATATAGGGCTAAAATTACTGAGAAGGACATCTCGGGAAAAAGTACTGCTCCCGTGGGAAAGTCACGCGGGCGAAGCCGCAGGCAAAAGCAAGTACATTATACGGTTAAAGCATTTTTGTATTCTAATCCACCAGTCAGATTAGACGATTCTTCTGACAGGTATTCATATTCATGATGGAAATTAACAAGCTATTAAGCTTTACCTTAATTTAACAGTAAGAAACCCTTATGCGCTGCTAGAGAAGAAATAGATGGTGTTTTTGTCAGTTCTTCTGATCCAATTGCTTTGCTTATTCGACCAAATTCTTCTCTATTTAAATTCTTCTCTCTTCTCTATTTAGTCGTATTTCCTCATGACTGAGGGTCGTGGTCATTATATGGAATGAAACACACACGAAGACTCTTTTGGCAATATTTAATGGTGTGGTTTGCCATTGCCTTCTCCATTTCACACACTAGCTGATAATCATCAACCTGAGTGCAGGTTTCCTAACGATGTTTTTCCTTCACCGGAATTAAGTGGTGGTCGATAAAAACTTACATTGGTACTGAGTCAGATTGGTATACAAACTCATTTAGCACGGCCAGGATTCGAACCTGGGACTTTGCTGCCACAGGCAGGCGCCCTACCACTCGGCCACCACCGCACAAAGCGAAATATTCGTAATCTAGCCGGACAAAATTATATTTTTCACTTATCGTCTAGAAGTCAAATAGCTGTTTACATATAAAGTAGACATATCCTATCACAAGACACTAACATTCATTTTTAGGTAGAGGCGCTCAATAATAAGAAATAAGTCTGAACATATGGGTACTCGCATTTTGGCGATTAATTGTTTTAAGCGACCGCGCCATTCCTTTGAGTTGTGTACGTAAGTTAGCAGTGATTGTGAGTTGTAATTGTGATTTTTGAGTCATCAAGGTGAGTATAAATACTTTTCTTTAATATTATTTTCTTAAACATTGTTGTGAGTATCATTAGACAAGAGGTAATTATACAGTAAAAAAAAAGAAGAAAAATGTGTTTGTACTTTAGTTTTAGTATATTATATCGACGTATACCAATCTCGTATTACATTATTTTGGAAGACTAACATGCTGGCTTTACGATCAAAGTGTATTTACTGGCGAATTCATGCGACACTCATACAAGTTTTATTTTTTTTCAGTATCACTACGTCAATTTCACGTCGAGAGTTATTCGACATTTGGTGAGCTAATTTAAAAGAAACAATACTAGATGCTTTAATAAGCTATATTTTGCAATAATTTGGTGTTCCGTCTTTTACGGAAGATACCACTATAAAATTGATAGTTAAAATCAGCAGCATCTGTCACAAAATCGAGCAAAAATCGAGGAGACACTAACATTGTTTTTAAAAGCAAACTCTACGTGATTGGAAGATAAAATATTATTTCCTGATTTTGTCACAGCAGCTATCGAAGATGATTTACTACATGAAACGAGGAGGGGCCCGAAAGACCAAAAAATACTTTAGATGCTCCAGTCTTAAGAACAAAATGCGACGAATTCGACATCTACTGGTTTCATCAAGGAGGAGTTATCAATGGCGACTGAAATAAAGCTTAGCAGTGAGGGGCAGAGATTCGGCAGCAATCGTGAAAGAGCTTTGTCTCGCTTCACCTAAAAGAGGTAACTGCGTTTAAAAAGCGCGGAAAAGTTTGGCATGTCCTAAAAAGGCGGAAGATCAAGTTTTCTCACTAATGATCGATGCCAATCTGTTGACACATCAATATAATGTGATACGAGACTAAGCAAATAAAATTAATAAATAGGTAATTGTACATAACTGAGTGAAGTGTAATTTTAAACAAGTTATTTTATTTTGTTGTATTACCTATTCAATTCTTTTTCAATTACAAAATATTTCAATAATCAGTCATCATCATAATTTTTATGTATGTTGCCTTTCCTAACAATAGGTACATATAATAATACAGTAACTGGTCTGTGTCTGTACATAGGAAATATTTACGAAGAAAAACTATGAGGGATTTTTATAGGGCCAATAGAAACCAAAATCTTTTTCAATTTTTGTCTGTTTATGTTTATACGCAAAAACTACTGGACTAAATTAGTTTTTATGTTTATACGCAAAAACTACTGGACTAAATTTGAAGTAGTTTTCACTGTAGTATTATAGAAGGCCTAACATAAAATCTGGCGTAGGTTTCATTTTGATTCGTCGTCGCTAAGAACTTGAGATATTAACTTTAGTAAATTACGCGTGGACGAAGTCGCGGGCAAAAGCTAGTTGTACATAATAGACATTTAAAATCTTGGCACAGTGTCTTTATATTCCATCCTAGAGCACGCCACTTCATATTTAATGGGTATTATAATTTTGTCCAGCTAGATTTCAAAAATATCACACTGTGCACCGCTTGCTTTACCTTACTCAGATAAGAAGTCTCACTATTCTCACCTTTATTCCTAAAGTATGCATATAACACATATTTTATACGTATTTCGTACGTGATTTGAGGCGAACCAAGCGGTATAAAGCTATGGATCACGTGTGAATTTCATACGTAATTTATTTCCCTACGTGGCCTGTTTATATAAAAGCAATACATATATCTGTCTACCTCAGAAAAGTAAGCCGGAATAGTTTTATTTTTATTTTGATGTCATTTCATAGATAAACTCTAAATATAACTCTTTAACAGAGGAATATCAAAAACAAACTTGCAGATCAGTAGTTTGTGAAATAGAAAAAGCAACTGCTTAATATTTCTTTAACGTTTCCCATAAAGTATAGGCAACAATAAAGAACATAGTTATCTATGATAATACTACTAATATGGATGGACATGGAAAAAAGGATAATATTTATTTTTATAAGTGCTATCCCATAGATATAGAAACCCAACTAGCACACAAGCGCTATAAGAAGCGGTACAGTAGCCAGATAGAGGATTTCAGTTACGGCATGGGCTTCTTAGTAAGAAATATAGTACATCTATAAGCTGCTAAAGATCTCTTGTAGCGCGAAATAGGCCACAAATTATACAACTATAAGCTCTGCAATTGATCTAAAGTGGCCGCTTATGTAAGTTAGAATAGAGCTAAAAAGGCTGCTTAAAGGCCGTAATGTGCCCTCAAAGCATCCAAAGTTTCTCGTGCAGCGCTTTTCTGCTACCTTCGCCTTATTTCGGAGCTCCTGTATTTTAAAATTAACTTCTATCGCTTTAAAGTAAGTTTATTGTTGATTTACAATTTTACGTGTACAAGATTTATTATAATTTTTATTAAATGAATTGAATGCGTGCTATTTGTAGTGAAAGGATCCATAACTAATACGAAGGATTTATCAAAACGGTAAGTAATATGGTGTTTTATTTCTATATGTACGTGAAATTACAGTGCGATTACCAGTTCATTGTGAATGTTTATATGAATTATCGTCAAAATTTTTACGCGCCTTCTGAATGTTAAGTTTTTAATGCAAAAATAAAATAAATGATTATGGTGAGGAATTAGGTTTCAACTTAAATAATAGTTTTTAGTACTTTTTAGTTTACAAAAAAGTTTAATTAGGGCTATACGTAAAAAAATAGACTTAATTTACATTTTAAGTTACGAGTTTATGTCTTCAAAACGTAGTAATAACCTTAAAAACATCCATTTTTAAAAACAGTATAATGGCGTCTCCATAAGAGCAGCTCCCAGTGTTGGTTATATCTATTTTATCTGCTTGAACCGTAAAAAGGCTCTAGTATTTGCTGCTGTAGATGTTTAGGTTTCACGATTGTAGTACTAGTGCGCTATCCAACTGTTTTGCATGTAAATCAGCGTTTTACAGTTACTATTTAGAGCCTCAGGTGGTCTTAACACAGGTTCTTCTATTTGAGATATGCAGTAAAAATACAACTTAGGGATCCGTCATTAAATTTTAAAGTTTTATTTTCCTTTTATTCAATACTTACCTATAAATTACTATTATCTTTACCTATACAGATTAACTGATATAGATATATAGATAGATAATACGCATACGTTTATTTGTATAGAAAATTTCAAGTACATAGGTACCCATATTTTTAATGTGTAAAACTATCAGCAGTGTGACCAAGGGTATTTATTCGAGGTATTCCATTTTTTGTTTCTAATTATCATACTTTATGTTTTTCAGTTACTGCCTGTGACAAATACCTACTCTGAAGCAGAGCTAAACCAGGAATCATCATCTCAAGAAATATACCTCGTAGTTCAGATTAATCCTGAGAATCAAACGCTAGAACAAATCTCTAATATTCAACAGTTTATATTACAGACATTGCCGAAAGTAATAAAAGAATTATAAATAATTATGTGTTTCATTTATGGCTTCTTCACTTGCTGTAAGACTGTCGTCCTCACAAATATCAGCTTTAGTAGTACTACAAGATGCAATATCGTTGTGCATTAAATTGGAAACTACGGAACCCTACCCGTACCGAAATCGCACTCCGTCATAGGCTTAATAAAAAAATTATAATATTATCATACAGCTTTAGGTTACATTTTTAGCACATCAGTTACAAATATGGCGCTGTTAGCTCTTGTATGAAGTCATGTCCCTTCCCTGTAGATGTAAAGCTATAAGAAATCTAGTAAACACCATTAAAATACTAAAAATGTTACAGCACCGTTTTGTAACTCTCACGGCTATATAAAATATTTCATGTGATTTCTTAGACAACTATTAACCGTTTAGTTTCTATATAATTCTCATATATAGCGCTCAAGGCGCTATTTCAAAGTTACACAACTTTGCAATAGATATAGTGTTACAACATAAGTAATAAAATATGCTAAAGAGCGTAAGTAAGGCTTTACAAAATGTCTCTATACGGTCTTGAGTGCTATAGAGGTAAGTTAAAACTCTTTGCAAACTGCCCTGCCTACTAAAGTATTCTTTTCATCTTACAGTGGTATAAAAGTCTCCATTAACTCCATTTTATGTCCAATAGTAGTTTAGTGAAGCCAGTACTTGTTTTTGTATTACCATAAGATATTTTTTTGCTACTAAACATGTCCTGTAGCACCTAGCTGTTCAAGGGTATGAAAGTACTCTACTGTTCAACTTTAGGAAAAAATTACAGCACTTTAACAGCTGCTATACTACACTTAGGCTGTATAAAGCCTGTATTAGCAGCTTGTGTGCTAGTTGAGTACATTGTTAACGAGTGGGTGAAAGCAACTTTTTTAAGCCCCGAGACGGGGTTTAATAATTAGCTTGTTATTTTTATTTTACTCGTTTTGGGCTTCATTTGACAATTAAGTTTATATGTCTACTATAGAATGAAATTTATTTTTCATTACTCATACTCTGAAAGTAAGTCTGAAGTTGCCTGAGGAGCGTGGAGAAAGTTACTTTTTAGCCCTAGGAAGAATCGATTTCAACTGACAGCTGTCAAATTATTTAAAAAAAACTAGTTCTATTTTCACGTTATTCTATTGAACCATAATCCAACTTCCTATACAGCCATTCAACATATTATGTAAAATTGAAATAACATGAAGTTAAAGAATATATTTTTTTATAATTTTTTATAATATATATTTTTTTATCGTTTTTTCAATGATGGAACCAAATGAAAAGAATCTAATAGCTAAATAGTTGGTCGGCCACAGAAAAAAAAAATATGCTGGAAGCTAAAGCCGTAATCCGATCATTTTTTTTTCAAGTTTAGAGTTTTGTTTATGCTTCCGTATAATTCACTCATCATTTCTTTAGCTAATTCATGTTTTTATTTTTACTTTCCTTGTATTTGTAATGAAAAGCACAGTGTTTACCTCGGGTGAAAGACTTTTTTAAGTCCCTCGAACTATTGGCGCCCTCGCTACTCGGGACTTAAAAAAGTTACTTTCACCCACTCGTTAACAATGTACTATTATCAAACGCCTCATAATTCCCAAAATTCACGACCAACAAGAGAATCCACATAACCGACACGCATAATATCAAACAAAATCTAACACCTTAATAAAATTATACGCTTGTCTCTTTCACTGAGCCTATCTCTGTCTACTGTCATGTCTGGTCTATTTCAAGCGGTGCGCACCATGTGGAAAATCAAAGGGTCGTGGAGCTATTGGGCCGTGAAACTTACCGGGCCGGGGTTGGCACACCTGCCCGGGATGGAATGCTCTTCGGGACTTGCGGACATGAAGGAGACATGAGGAACATGAGGATTGCTTATACCGTTTGATCAAAGTTTTACCATTTTACACAGAGTTTTGTTTGTGCAAATGAATATACGTGGGCTTTTAAATGATAAATTACATGTCCTAGAAGTTTTCATACCAAAAGTTTTGTTTGATGTAATTTTATCGTATAATTTAAATGGAAGAGTGTTTTCCAGTTGTAATACAAAAGGAGGCGAATCGAAAATCCTATCTCTTTGAGAACGTTTTCACTGCAAACAATGGTATCAAATAAAATAGACTGCACTTAGCTTTAAATGCAATGGAAGCATTGTTGACTCAAGTTGCTCCTGAATTGTCGGCCACTGTAAACAGCCGAGGGCTTGCAAAGCGATAAGAATATAACTTGCATTCTAAAGGAGGTAGTCTATTATTAATACATAAATACATTATAAACTCGCGTTTTGGTCAAAATTATCACGTGGTATATGTAAAATAAATGACAGTGACAAAATTTAAGTGATATGCTGTGACTGGTTTTATTTCTAAGGGTTTTAAATAAAATAATGTTTGAACTAAAAAATTTCTTCAAAGGTAGTAATTTTTTTTTTTTGCTTAGCTCTCGCTGAATAGCTAAAATTGAGTTATTTAAATAAAATATTCATAATTTCCAAATTTTCGAGGTATTCAATGAAACTAACAGTAGGTCTGTACAATAAGGATAAAAGGCAGAATTAGAAGGGTTTAACTACGCCTCGGGGTAGAGTAGTTAAGAGTTTATGTTGGTTAAACAGCTACGGGGCCTAGCATTATGTAATTATATTTACAACTAAACGCAACTTTAATTTTATTTCCTACATACAAAGCCATCCGCACACTGCTGCTATAGATATTTTATTGCACGTGATCTAAAATTAAAACATAAGTCAATTCAAGTCACTCTTTCGCGTGTTTACGAAAACCTAAACTTCACTAAGTTTTTTTTTTTAATCAAAGATGGGTTTGCTCTTGACCACAATCTTGCCCGAGGACAGAGACGAGGTCTACGGTATATCGAGCTTACCCAGAAGCAGCCTATTCACTCTGATTTTGAAGAGAGTTAGGTTGTACGTGCTCAGGAACACAGATGCAGGCAGGGAGTTCCAATGCTTCGCTGTGCAAGTATTTCGTGTTTATTTAGTGTGTCCAAGTATTTAAATTTTTCCTTCAATTATGTAGAAAACGGTGGACCTTAAACTGAAACATCAAAAATCGATGTTCCTTTTAAATTCCCACAGGGGCAAGCCTCGATCCAAACGTCGTATCTATCCATCGATCCATTATAACATCGTCAAATATATTCGAGAATTTCTGTGCCATCAATTTGTCTTCTTAAGGCCATACCCAAGGCTGATCAGAGGGGGTGAGGGGCGGTATGTAAGCACCGCCTTAAAGCAGACACAATAAGGTTACTTTTCGAATTTTCTATAATTTGTGTTTTTGCTAGCGAGTTTTCGTTAGGCTCTTAGGGTAATTATTTTAGAGGTTTTCTTTTAATTTTGATAAAACACTTAACAAATTTTATATATATAAGCTGGTATCGTTGTAAATAAATGTATTCTTTATTTGATTTTTTAAAAAAAATCTATTGTTATCGCTTAAATTACGGTGATTTTCGACGATAAAGGAAAAAAAAAACAGGATTATGTATTATTATTTTTATCTAGTTTTATTAATTTTATTTATAATTTGATTCGGTATAATTCTAGTTGAGTATTTTTCTCTTTACAGGATATTTTTTCTGCTTCAGTACTTATAACCTATGATTCACACTTGACGTTTAAAGACAGTACGTTTTCGGAAAATCCTGATTGGGTACAGCCTTAATTCTATATCACGTCCCTATGTGCTCTGTAATAATTTTCCTCAATCATCCTTTACTCATTCCTTCCACATGGCCGATCCCTTAACGCAATTTAGACATATCGGACTTTCGTCTTTGATTCCTAATAGTTTTCGTTATAATAATTCGGCATTTGGAGATCTCTTTATTAGATCAATGTGGCTTAAGAACGGACGTTTTTGATTGGTTGCTTTGGTTAGGGACTGTCTTAATATATCAGAGCTTTATCGAAGAATTGGATAAACTAGATAACTTAAATAAAATAATTAATATAAACTTATTATTTTTATAAATGTATAATTAACTAATTAATGTATAACTTTATGCCTCTTCTGGGCAAAAAATATACACACACATAACTTTATTTGTTATTACAATCGCACACACAACAAACAGAAATACAGAAAAAATCCCCACAATGAGAGCCTCACAAGGAAATGCTTTTCACAGAGATTTCAATTCTAAATGCATGCATAGTATTCGCATATTCTCCAAAAGGCTAGGCCTGCGTGCGAGTGCCTTCAGCATATGATTGATGGCACACTGTTTCCACCTTCCCGTTTATTACGGGGCTTTGTTACCGCAGAACATTATGCTAAATTCGTTTTCCATGTGGGGGAAAAACGGAAGAAAGAAAAAATAAATTCTGGGAGCTAAGACACAGTTGCAAGTCCACAGAGGTATAAATAAAAACTAAAGTAAGAGATATAAAAATAATGGATTGTAAGTTCTTGTAAGTCAATTTGTCATCAAAAAAGTACCTATATATAGATTTGTATTACATAATTGTTATTCCTAAGGTTGTATATATTTAACTCTACTAGTATAATAATAAGGTTTGAGATCTACTACTAATTTAATAACAACAACAAGAATTCTTTATTAACACACAAGAAATTACATTTTAAGATACATAAAGTAACTTACAACTAAAAAAAGAGAGAAAGATGCGCAATAGGCGGCCTTATCACTGAAAGCAATTTTTTCCAGGCAACCAATTGAGAAAAATAATAATGAGGTTTGTGTTCGCGCTAATCTCAATAACCTGTCGGATTTTGAAAAAACCAAAAAAGACTATCCAATCCCTTAATTCCCAAAGGAGCGAGTTTAAATACAAACGGTATGTTCAAATTATAATATAAGAACCCAATGCAAGTATTGCAGAAAATAATAATAAATAATTACTTCCCCCGTCTTCCCCAAGTCATCGTGGTTCTAAAGAAAAAAAAAGTTGCCAGAAATAGTTAAGTTACTTCGCCGTTTCTCAGTCCTAATGATGAAAGTTGACGTCGTTTCAAGAGTACAATACTTTTCAGGTGTAACTCGACTTTCTCCAATTTTCACAGTTGTGAAAACACAGAAGATTAAATTACTATAGACTTTTGCTGTAGAAAATTAATTTTGTTATTCCTTACCCTTTTGATGTCCTTAAAATGCGCCGCTGTTTCAACAATATTTGACTTCAGAAGGAAATTCTCTGCAATTTCAAAGGAATATTAAATAATATTTATGGAGTAGGTATATGATGGATATCAATAATGTACCTATTTTGTTTAAAAAATATATTTGTTTAAATCTATCGATGTTGATTCAAAGACTGTGCCTAAAGTTCAGTTCATACCTACATGGCACAAATGCACAATGTTTTCCTAGCAAAATATTCAACTAAAAATGATTTAAAAAACCTGAATTGAAACAGTTTAAAGTGACTATCGACTACAGTCACAGTGTAGTCTCACTTAACAATATTGGGTAAATAAAAAATATAATTGATTCCGAAGCTTAAAGTCTTACTTGACAGAATATTCTGTCAAGTAAGACTTTTAAGACGTTAATCTGCTTCGACATCACAGAAATCAGACTAAAATACAAATAGAAATGGCGATTGCTGTATTTTATGTAAAAAATACTATCGTTCTGACGCTCACTAACAAACAAGTGCTAAGTAACTAGTAGTAAGTAACTACAGAGGTATACAGCAATACGTAATTTAGAAAATTTCGGAAATCAATTTAAAAATTGAAAGAAATGCGTCTACGCCCCTCTATGGTTTTGTATATTACTAGCTACGCTCCCGTGAGAATTTCGAAATAAAAAATACACTATGTAATATTCCCGGTATTTTTCTATATGTGTACCAATTTTCATCAAAATCTGTTTCGCAAATGCATGATTGCCTCACTAACATCCAAACATTTACATTTATATTATTCGTTGCTCGTGAAATTCCGATTTCTATGTACAGCACTGATAATCTATAGTTGCATCGGATCACGTTCAGCTGCGAACTTGGCAGAACTTTGTTACGATTAATGTTGAGAGCAGCAGATTTGTATCTATCTACTGGGACACTAATTACAATATCGTAAAGTATAAGTTGTAACAATATTATGACTTAGCCAACTATATGTAGATGTTTTATCATATTGTTAAAAATAGCTGTTGCCCGCGACTTCGTCTGCGTAACTCATGGCTTTCAAATGACGATAACTTTTTTTTAATGAACCGATTTTGATGAAACAAACTGTAAATGTTTAAAACAAAGTAATCGGTGAAAGTTTTAAGTAAATCTATTCAGTACTTTCGGAGATAAACGTGATCATACAGACAGACAAAAAATAAAAAAAATATTTTTGCTTTCTATTATTCTTTTTAAGTATCCCTGTATACATTTCAGTCAAAAATACTAACTGTACAGACAAAATATTTTTACTTTTTTATTATAAAGATAGATGATAGCGTAACTTGTGCAGATGCAACACTGTGCTACGTTGAGTACTTGTTAGATGATAATAATAACTTTATTACATATGATTAAGATAGTCAAAGTCAATTATTTTTATTTATATAAGTAGGCTTAAAAATAGCACTTATAAATCGTCACATTCTTGTTTTTTAGTTAGTTGACATCATAAAATTACTTAAAGCTAAGGTTACCACACATACATTTATGGACCCAGCGACTAAACCAATAGAGTACTCACCACAATTCCTTACCAAATTGCTATAACATATCTGACACCTTTTTCGTTTGTCACCGGGAGTCAATACATGAATCTACCCAAAATAGCTTCGCTTTGTATTGTCGAAGGTTTATTTACATGTAATCGTACGAGTTTCTGGGTTATCTGGCTCGGCTCGCGATATCATCGAGTTTTCTTTAACACCCCGTTTTGACCCTTTCAAAATGTGTGAATAGTCTTTGTAAGAATAAATTCTAATATTCTTGAGTCTAAACAGTGATACTTTGTTGTGGTTGTGGTTTTGATCATTGAAGAAAATAGAGAAAAAGGGATGTTCAAAATTTAATTCAAAGTTTTATTTTATTTTAATAATAATAATTTTAATAATAATTTTAATAATGATTATAATCGCCTAATAGTAGACTTCTATTCAAACTATTACGTCCAAAAAACTACGTCGTTGCTATAGACGGAATTGCTTAGTATCACTTTTTATAAAAACTGCAGAAATGATGTCCTAAATTGCAGTAAATTTTTAAGACTTAATAATTTTAAAAAGTTCCTAATTTTTAACTGAATACAGCTTAGTACTTTTTAGTGATCACTCGGATTAATAGTCTAATTATTATTATATATTAGTAATTAGTCTGAAAAAATCCGCAATTTTCGACGAATAGACTTTCCTTAGTTATATCAAAAACAATATTCTGAACTAAATAACATACATACATGAAATCACGTCTTTATACCTTACGGGTTAGACAGAGCCAAGTGTCGTGAGACTCGAAGGCCACGCTTAGCTAAATAAATAAAACTGAACTAAATAAAATCATCTAAAAACTGAATAAATCATCTAACAAAGTCAAATACATGCATAAGTTAAACTCAACAGTAAGAAAAACATACAGAATGCATATAGGATTATTTCTGTCTTTTCGGTATACGCATCCTGAACTAGAAGCAACCTCATTCCGAAACTACTGATCCATTTCATTGGGTCCCTTCGTATTTTTGTAGTAGCATCATTTACATTGTGCGACCCGAGTTATTTGTGTTTACCCTAAATAAATACTAGTTTAGTTTGTAGATAAACTCAACCCTCTTGTATAAGCGAAGGTTTTATGACAAATAAATTTGGAAATAAGTTCGACGTTTTGTAACAAACATATGTTATTTTGATAAGTTTTTGAGATGGTTGGACAAGTAAGAAATATTATAATCACAACGTAAACTATAAATCGGTTTTGTCATTATTAATGATCGCCAAATAGTAGACTTCTACATATATACATAATCAAACTATCCCTAAAAATGGGTTATTGTAAATTCGTCCCTAGAGATAATTCGGTACCTAATTAATATTCCATACATTAAAAGTAAATTCGGTACTTCTATAAAAATTATTAAATTTTTGTGGGAAATTTGCTACTCAAGTTTTTTTTTGTAAAATGTACAATTAGCAGTAAAATGATAACTCATACAGTGTAGTTAACTCGCTGATATTTTATGTTAGATGTGAATGTAAAAATATAACTATTATATACCGTGATCATTGAAAACAAACGATGATTATTTACTTTTTACTTTACTTAATCGCAAGCAAAAGTTCGAAGGATTTGGTATTATATATAAGATTTTACAACAAGTGCACAAAACGAACCATTTTTATCCGAGACTTTTAGGCTGATAGTAATGTCGAGGATAAAAATCGTTTTGTGGACGAGTTATAAACTCTGCTTTTCACTTCGATTGCGAGGAAATAAAACATGAAACGCACGAAAAAACAAGAGCTGTTTCCCGCCGCTTTATTTTTTTCACATCTTACTACATATTGATATAAGGCTTGGGCTGCAGACCTATACAATACAGCCTACTATTAAATTAATTTTGTAATAACAATTTTCTTAAATTAATTAAATTATTTTAATATTGTTTATGTCTTAAAAAACACATAAGGCAAATAAATTAAAGTAAATATTATAAAATAATAAATTCTATCTATGAACTTCTTATTGTATTTGGCTGTATGGTTCATTTTCTTCGCCTGAATATAGATACATTTATGAGTAGACACGTTAATGCCCTTGTGCACAAAATTCGATTTTGTGCAGCCTATACCCTGCACAAATAAGCACTTTCAGAGCATGAGAAGTGAAATAGTAGATTTTACAACAAGTGCACAAAACGAATCATTTTTATCCGAGACTTTTAGCAGCCCGAGCCGAAGGCGAGGGCTGATAGTAATGTCGAGGATAAAAATCGTTTTGTGGACGAGTTATAAACTCTGCTTTTCACTTCGATTGCGAGGAAATAAATAAAATTGAAGAAATTACATATTAAACGCACAAAAAACAAGAGCTGTTTCCCGCCACTTTATTTTTTAATCTTACGACATTGATAGGCTTGGGCTGCAGACCTATACAGCCTACTATTAAATTAATTTTGTAATAATATTTTTCTTAAATTAATTAAATAACCTACCGTACTTCAATTTAAATTTTAATATATTTTATGTCTTAAAAAACACATAAGGCAAATAAATTAAAAGTAAATATTATAAAATAACAAATTTTATCTATGAACTTTTTATCGTGTTTGGCTGTATGGCTCATTTTCTTTGCCTTAATATAGATACATTTATGAGTAGATACGTTAATGCCCTTGTGCACAAAATTCGATTTTGTGCAGCCTATATCCTGCACAAATAAGCACTTTCCGAGCATGAGAAGTGAAAAAATATTTGTCATACTTTTGATACTTGCATGAAAATTAACTCGACTGTTTTTTTATATAAATAACTATACGTAAGATAAATTATGAGGCTATTATCTTAATCTTAACTAATCCTATCCTACTAATATTATAAATGCAAAAGTGAGATTGTTTATATTAAGTTTGTTTGTTAGCCCTTCCCTGAAAAAATCCTTCTGAAATTTCAAAAAGATTTTTTCAGTAGATGAAGCGTACTCATATAGTCCTGAGTAAGACATTAGGGTGCCCACGGGAAATTCACGTGGGCGAAGTTGCGGGCAAAAGCTAGTTACTTATGTTTAAAAAAACTTAAATCTACAAAATGCAAATCTAGCGAAGCAGCATAAAGAATACTCGCTATTTATTAAACTTGGCTAACACGGATTCTATTTGAGAAGTTGCACTTTTATAATAATATGCTCACTGTAGCGAATATTTCCTTTCTTAGCAGCTCATTGTTTCCTTTGTCTTCTGATACAATTAGAGGAAGATTTTCAGCTATTGTTTAAGTCACTAATGTTTTATGTAGTTCTTATATAGATAAAATGGGTGAAATACCGGAGACAAATGGCTAGTTTAAGGTAATAATAATAATATCTTTATTTCAGAAATAATTCCATAGAAAATTAAATAGGGTCAACCAGGGTAATTGTAAACAGGGGTGTTTGGAAACAGTGAGCATAACTCTTATGTAATAGGTATGCATAAAAATAATGTTATTTAATTCGGAACACTACTTTGTTCTATGGTCTATGGCGTTAGCTATCAAAATCCATCACACATCAAATATAACTCAACTTTGTGTGTTGCTAAAAAAAGTCCATAAAATAAAGTGGTTTTACAATTTGCGACAAATATTTGACACTTCAATTTGTTATTGAAAGTTAAGGGTTTAGATAACCCCTATAGTTTTGATAGATTAATATAAAGTTTACCTTTGCTTTTTCATTGCTTTTGAACAAAATATATCTTGCTTATTATTTGCTTTTGAATATAGGTTAGATAGGTATAAGAAGAAGGTAATATAGTCAGCCTATTTTTATTTTTTCTCGATAGGAAAAGAAGTTCTTCTCTTCCTATCGAAAAAAAAAATAGGCTGACTTAACGTATTATTATTTTATGTAGAATTTAAGAGCCCGTACTAGGCCAGATTGCTTCACATGATCGTCTGTAATATCTATAATAATGTAAAACTGATTGTAAAATTAAGATATAGCAAACTTCAGGACTAGCACGAGGGATTATGTTACTCAAAAACACGATTGCATAAAATTTTCTCGATAGAAAAAAATTACGAAGTTGCCTCCAAATCACCAATAATTAACACTTTAAACTGCTATTATTCAAGTAATACATTAAAATTAAGATTGAAAATTTTTGTATAAATTACTCTATAGATAAGGCAGGGCTTATGTTACTTACTTTTTTAAATATCTTTTTAAAAAGCTTTTAAAAAAATAATACGTATAATTGTCCGCATGCTTTAACCATCCACCACTGAGCCGCCGCGCCGCCCGCGACCCCGCGAGCATTTGTCTAGAACGCGGATTGGATGCGTGCGGGCGAGCTGGGTAGCGGGTAGCGGGGGAAAATCTTAGTTTTCGCTAGCCTAGAGCGGGCCCTTAATTGCGTTAAATTGACTCGAATGGCGTGGCGGAAAATAGCATTACGCGTCGTAGCACGGTAGGTACTCATTTGTTTTATCATCTGCCTAGTGTCCCATGGCAGCTTACTTTTACACGACTGACCAAAAAAGGAGTGTTATGTTTTCAGGGTTCATGTATGTATGTAAGTAAGTTTCTTTATTCCACCATAAGTCCTGAACAGATTCCGATGTGAAAGGTATTTTTTGATTTCTTGCATTTCTCCGAGTGACATGAGCTATGTGAGTTGTCTGTTGTGTTTTTTATTTTTAGGGTTCCGTAGTCCGACAAGGAACCCTTTACATTAATAAAAACAACATTACATTACAACACAACAACATTACATTACATAAAATATAAACAACATTACAAATAGACGCAAATTGAATAGTAAACTGTTTGTGGATGATTCATTATCCCTGGACGACACGCTCCCAGGTGGAGAAACTATAGTAGCGAACAACACTGCAGATACAAATAATAATATGGTGCTCAAGGAAATACGCGAACTTAAAGCTCA